>JANCMA020672592.1:0-18361 GCA_024336925.2 Zoanthus solanderi
GCCATCTTTTCTCTACTAGTAGGCTATCACAAATAGACCTCTAGTAGAGTAGCCAATCAGAATGCAGGATGCGTGTAAGACCGTTAGCGTTTATTCTATTTCCTGTCATTTGTTGCTACGGATGGCAAGGATGGAAATGGATTGAAACTTGAAAATTTAGGCTAAACTTTTCAAGTTTTGGTGCTACCTCAACAAAAAATACCAAAAACCTTATTATGGGATGCTCTTTTTTAAATCATTTCATTAGATATTCATCTCACAGTTCATCAGGAACATTTTGTACATACGTTTTAGCCACTACGTAACAATTTTAGCAAAAAATAGACCCAAAACAACAAAATCGTCGCAACATATCCACTTTAAACTCATAACTGTAATGGCCGCTACCAACGTGTCTCTTCAGTTAAGTTGTTCCAAATATCAGTTACTTGCCGTGAACATCCATCATCTATCTATGCTTGTAACCAGATTTGAAGTCATATCTCATAAATATTACATTTTTACTATGATTCTTTAATGATTCACCACTTTTTACAGGACACACTTCGTAAAAATTGTAGCAGGTCCAGCAATTGTACCAAGAATTGCTGTGTCAGCAAGTATTCTGCCCCGTTGTTCTTTATAACGTTTGTCTTACTGGCTCAGTTTGTTCTGGTAAACGTGGTTATTGCTGTCCTTATGAAACATCTCAAAGAATCAAAGGAAAAAATTGCAGCCAACATTGCGGCCAGACATTTGGAGAGAAAACTACGGCTGGTAACTTTAGCGGCCCGAAGATTTATACAGTCAAGAGCAAAACGAGCCCCCGAGGAAATCGCTAGTCGTCGTTCCATTGTTGAGATTGGACTAAGTGGCATTGAATTGGCACAGTTAAAAAAACACAAAAAGTTGAATGATAAATCTTTTTACACGGAATTTGTAAAAAGTGATGCTTTATTTCAAGACTTTCTTAAGCTAAAGTCAAGTCTTCGGAACGCTAAACGTCGAGCCTGTCGCACAAGTTCACATAATACGATGGAAAGTTTCAGTGACAAACAAGATGAGATAACGTTGAAGAGAAGGAACACCATTGCTGTGATCCAGCTATAGCAACAGAGTGAAAAGCGGACTTTCAAGCATCAACGTCAGGTGAAACAAATCCGTTCTCAATGCTGAGGTTTCCATTCAAGGAATTACCCTGTTTAAATAAAAGTATATGTCTATATATTGTCTACATATCAGATGTGAACAAAATACATTTACTTAGGAAGATACGAAGTGCCATGAATGTAGTCGACACTTCCTCCATGTTTCTACACTTTAATAACCATTAAACTCTTTAAGGACTGGAGAGGGAGCCAATGGTACATTTACAATTTACAGCCCTCTGGTTGACCTCGCCCAACAAATACGTCACCCCAAATAAGGTAATCCGAAACTTTTGCTCGTGGAATCCGGAATCCAAAAAGTATTTGTTTTGAAATCTGGAATTCAGGTCTAGGAATCCGGAATCCTGGAAAACAGACCTTTTGGAATCCGTAGTCCACTGAGGTGATCTTGATTTCAGTATTTGATCTGAAGTCCATATATTATAGAATCCTGAATCCAAGACTTCCATGGATTACTTTACATGGAGCGAAAAACTCAAACTCTTGATGAATTTCATACATTTGTGTGTCTCCAGATATCTCAACAGACATAACTAGAATGCTGCTGCAAAAAAATTGAAAAACAGTTACTGTTCATCAGCAGGATGCCTAAATTGTGTGCTATTCTGCAATAGGTTTCGGCTCCATTAAATCCTGTACCAATCGAAGAACAACTTAGGTGGAGCCACCCACTAAGTGAGCACAGTAACTGAACAACGTTAGTAAAGGAAGGAAAACCAATGAACCGTAAAAATGAGTATTCGCGGCACATGCCACACAACAAAAAGCCACAAGCTCGCGCGTGAAACACGAATTCAAAACCAAATAGAGCGCGCATCACTTGACTCAAACTTACACAAATATAACATTTAAAAGATAAGGCTACAATGTGTGTAAATATCTTTCCAAACAATTTACGACTCTCCAAGCTCCTTGATCGATGCTCTTTACTTCCGCAACTTGTAGTCACCACTTTTTCAGTAATTGCAATTTTTCATTCGACAAATGTTATATTATAAAATGTTCTAGTGCATTTAACTCTCCACAACGGAAATTACAAGGTTGACTCTGCAAGTATAAAAAATTGGGAAACTTGACAGGGCAATCTTGGAAAACCATGCCAAGCGATTTTCGTAACACTAGTGGTAAAAAAAAACGTTGGACTGCCATACATGACTTCATCATCCTCATTTTGGAAACTAGAAAAAACGACATTTGTTGATTTTTTTTACATATTTTCAAATGTACAGGATAACAGACCAGTTTTCATTATAAACATTAAACTAACAAATCGTCTTGGCTCATCAACTCGACAACAGCAATTAAATGAAACAAAAACTAGTTAAAAACCGCAGGCTTCAAATGGTACGTAGAGATTGCTTCACTGAAATCGCGCGCGTACGGGATTTCTTGTACGACTGAGTTGGTGATGTGTGTGAAATCGAACGAGTGATCACAATGAACGAATGATCGTAATGAACAAGTGATCGTAATGAACGAGTGACCGCAACGAACGAGAAAGATTTCTGATACCAAACCAACGAGTGCGAAAAATTCCATACAAAGTGCTTTACATACTGAAATTTGTTTGTTTTATACATGCAGAAATTTTCTTACTTTTATTCATTCACATCTAAATAGATTCGCTTTAATCAGAAAAAAAATATCACTGAACTTACAAAAATGAAAACCGGTAGTACGTCAAATATGAAAATTCTCATTAGCTAAAATGTATCAAATACTAACCACTAGAAATATCAATGTCTTAATTAAGTCAATAATGTCACGAGCTTGTGTCATTGTACCGGTGGGCTGTCATCGTCGTGTGGTGATTCAATAGTACCTGCAAGTTGACGAATCTATTGCTGAATTCGACGCCTTGTTTAGAATGTTAGTTATGGTAAAATGCCATCCGTGGAAAACTACTTCACCTTATGCTCCTGGTGCAGACACTGAACTTCAACTTTGTTTAGTCTGTGATTTTCAAACATTCATTGACTTGTAAACTTCTCTAAAACAAATTGTAACTTCACCAGAATAGCTTGAACGTCATCAGAGGAAATTTGATGGTGAAGTACAGCGCGAATGGTTTCACTATCGTAAGCTAAAACTTTTACAATTACTCTTGTTTTCAGCGGATCATTGTCTGATACCGACTCCAGGCGATTTTGAAGGTCAAATGCACTCCAGCTTTTATGATGGAAGTTGAAATACAATATATTTGACTCGACAGCTGTTGCATCTATCATAATGCCATAATTGTTCATCTTTGAAAGCCCTAAAAGGAAAAGAAAATAATCTTAATTTAACAAAAAGTTCTAAAAAGGGGCAACGTAAGACATAATAATACGACGATCGCTATGTTACGAAAGTTCCCGCCAAAGCTTTGAGAACGGGGAAAAACATAATTATATTCTCTGTTCAAAAAGGGCAAGATGTAGAAGAATACTATGTATTACAATTAGTAAAATTTTAAATCTGTCATACGGTAAGTGCTAGCACAACATGCACAATCAATACTTCGATAAACCATGTTTTCGAAGAAAAAGTCTGTAAATACTCCGTATGTTGAAAGTGCTGCAAGTGTAGTAGAATGTTTGGTTTGATGATCAAATGATTACCTTCTGCTAAAGCCTTAGTATTCTTGTGATCTTGATGCAACTTCGGAACAATATTGTCCAGTGAATATATTCCCGCTGCTGCTAAAACACCAATCTGCCTCATGCCACCCCCCAGGGATTTTCTGCGCCACAAACACCTTTGAAAGAAAAACAACAAAGGACGATCGCTATGTTACGAAAAGCGCTATTTTAATTACCGCAATTTGTAATTGTCAGCGAGTTGTGCGCCGGGACGGTACACATGCGAAGTTTTGAATTCAGATTTGGGGCAAGAAAATCCAACCAAAATGGCAAAACTTTCGGCGATTTCTTGTTAGACATATAGAGCTATCAATTTTTTCTGTCTGCACTTACCTCCTGATGAAGTCTTTATTACCAACAATTAGTGAGCCGACCGGAGATCCAAGTCCCTTAAAACAAATAGCAACAAAATTTAAAACGATTAATCACAATCATTATAATTTCCTCAAATGTGATTGATGCATAAACTGCTGTATTTTGCACTAATTAATCTGCAAAATTGTAATCGGACAGTTGACTTTAATCAGACATCTGCTATCGGAAAGTTTTATGAGCCAATCATTTAAAGTACCTGTCTTAAAGCTCTTTTTCATAATTATGTTTTCGGAAATTGTACTTACCATAAATGAAAAATTGCAGTTAAAGGCTTTTTTTAATGATGATGATTAATTGGTGATAGGACTGAGTGGAGTCCAATCCGGTCTGTAATCATACAAGTGATTAACAAAATCGGACGACCGCGAAATATATACTAGTTATGCAATGCTTTCTCGTGGGATACTGTGGAATATGCCACGCGTCACTTGTATTTTCCGTATACACACGAGCTTTTAGGCGAGTGTTTATACGAAAAAAATACAAGTGAAAAGTGACATATTCCACGGTATCTCAGGAAAAAGCATTGCATAACTACTTTATCCCAGTTAAACTGAGTATTGAATTATTTCCTCAGCAATAATTTAATTCTCAATTCTGAAGTATGAAATACAAATACAAGTAAGAATGCAGTGAAATCAAAAGATTTGCTTTCTAATGCAATTTACTCAAATGAAAAAAATGTCCATTATTATCAAAAATGTATACTGCTTTTTCATCATCATCATCAATCCAGTTTTGATCCGGTTTTATCCCCGTAAACGAGGGTGGCCGGATTTACCCCACTCTGAAAGCAATCTCTCCCACTCTCACTCTCCATCTCGCTTGATTTTTTGCATCCTCCTTCTTCAAACCAACACTCTTACTCTCCTTCTCCACCTGCGATCTCCATGTCTTCCTCCGTCGTCCTCGCTTCCTCTTTCCCTTCACTTCAAACTCCAATGCCTCCCTCAAAACATGGCCATCATCCCTCCTTAACACATGCCCGTTAAGGAGGGATGATGGCCACATCCCACATGCATTACATTGCTTGTGAAAAACAAAAACTTAAATAATGCTGCTAGTTTATTACGAAACAAAAGTATTGCCATTTTTCACCTGACGTTATGGCGGCCATGCTGGTGTACTCTTAAAACAAAATAATTTTGATTTTCTTTTGCTCGAGACACCAACATGGCCGCTATGTCTATTGTCTTTTGTGTCTCTTGCGACTGAGTGAAAACCAAGAAAAGATAGTACTTGAGTGCAATAAGCTAACTTGAAGCCTGTGTACATTTAAGTGGCTTCAAATTAGCTAATAGCACGTATGTGCTATCAATTCTCAATAATCATCATTTAAGCCACATCCCACAACCATTATTATGATCTTCTGTGGGAACCTGTGCCTGTTTGTTAGGCTTCAAGTAAGCTACTAGTACGCATGTGCTATCTATACTTGTGATTATTACTTAGGCCACATCCCACAAGCATTACGCTTTCACTATTACTTATTACCTTCTGTGGGAGTCTGAGCCTGTTTGTTAGGCTTCAAGTTAGCAACTAGTACACATGTGCTATCTATACTTGATGATTATCATTTAAACCACATCCCACAAGCATTACACTTTCACTATTACTTATTATCTTCTGTGGGAGTCTGAGCCTGTTTGTTAGGCTTCAAGTTAGCAACTAGTACACATGTGCTATCTAAACTTGATGATTATCATTTAAACCACATCCCACAAACATTAAACTTTCACTATAATGGCAAATCACTAATAAAACGTATCAATTCCATTATGTGTTTTTTACTTTGTTTACATCATGGTGTTTGTAGCTGCCGTATATACATAACTAAAGACCAAGATCTTGTTAAGAAGCAATCATTTTTGTGGGAGAAAAACTGTATGCCCAGAAAAAAAAAATCAGCAAAATCCGGTGGGTGTAATTTGCAGAATGCAGAACCTGACTATACAGTTTATCAGGTCAGTGCGAGTACATCCATGCAAGGCTAACCATAAGCCTACAAATTACTCAACTTGAGCGAAAAGAAAGTTTTTATGGCCGCTATTACAGAAAAGGTGGTGATATACGTTTTTCCGCTGACATATTAGACCAATTTCGATATATTAAAATTCAGCATAGATGCAAGGCTTAGGGGAGTAAAACAAAAGAAATAATTTATTCTTCAATGCCTACTGGGATTTCTGGGAAGTCTCGGGCCCAAGCTGAATTTTAATGTATCGAAATTGGTCTGTTACACCCCCAGCAAAATCTCACTCCATGTGCAAAGGGTTTGGACCGAGGCAAAATAAATGAGATAGAGGCACAGGCATTAACTATGTACTTAACCATTCTCACCGCCCGTGTGTCAGAATTGTTGAAAACTATACAGTAACTCAGTCACTACTTGTCTATCAGAAGAGAAGTGGGAACTGGTCATGAGAATACAGGCCTTACTTCTTTGATTTTTTGTCTTTGTATTTTATCAAACATCACTAAACCTGATGCCCTTTCAATTGTCTCTACTGGCACCTGAAAGTTGTGCAGAGCAGTCTTCTCATTGATCGGTTGATTTGGAAGAATGTAAGCCTGAGACAAAAAAAAAATGGAAAAAAGTCAAATTCTGGCGACATACCCCAACATTTGTTGACATGTATGCAAACGTGCATACGTGTCAACAAATGTGTTTTCAAATCAATCTAAGAACTAACGCCCGAAACATCAGTTTTGATTTGAAGACACTGACGCGTTTTGCAAGTTAGTCATTCAATTTATTTGAAAACACTGACGTTTTGCAGATTAGTCCTTTGATTGATTTGAAAACACTGACGTTATGGATGTTATAGTCCTCGACAAAAAATTACCGTCCGAAACACAAGTGTTTTTTCTCTTTATAACGGCGTAGAACTTAAATTTGTTTTGCTTCAACTGAATACTAAATATTCTTGAGATGTTTAAAGATGTGTGACATTTTGCCCGTGATTTAATTTAAGGTGTTGGGTTGTTTCACCAACATTACAGGCTGAACAGCCAGCACAAATAAGATTCTTTGGAATTCTATCTTCCACATTAAATAAACTACCTTTTCTAAAGGATATGAAGACTTTCCAGTTGTTGTTGAAATCGTCAAAATTATTTGCTAATGGTTTTTTATATCATGTGATTTTGTCTGAAACCGATATCGTTCCTTTGATTTCAAATCAAACTGCTACTGTGCACCAACTTGATTCAATAATCCTGCACTTATGATTTTAAACAAACTGTACTCAGTCCATGTACAACTGTTAGTAGAGAGCTTTTAAAGTACCAGGCATTCTTGTTGTCATGGAGTTGTCTTGTTGTTTTCGTGCCTTTTTACCCTGTGAGCGTCCGTCGTTGTAATACGCACGCTGCTTAAGTCAAAAATTCGCGCCAAAAACGCCGTTCTCGATCCAATCCACTCATGGAAAATAGACCTCCGTCGTGAAGAAATTTTCCGGTGCTTAAACTCTCTAATCATTTCAATTCACACACCCCTGAATCAAAGTCATAAAATATTAAGTAAAAAATACTAATAATATTGCAACTAATTTATTTTAAGTCCTTTAATGGGAATGATTGTGGCATATATACCTGCAACTCAAATTTACTGTCGCTGGTTTCTCCGAGCACAACTTTAAAAAAATGTGTTGGGACTGACACTCTATTTTTACCAATAACCTTTCAACAAATGAAAAAAACCTAATTAGTAAAAATAGATCTATAAAAATTGTTAACAGTTTATTGCCGCATACTATAAGTGCACCAAGCTAATTAATTAAAGGGCTTGATTAGTTCTTGACAAGGTCTTGTTTCCATATAGCTGTAGGCACCGCTGACACTGTCACAGATCGTGCTGCTACGGTTTTGGTCTGCATTAGTGTGAAGTGGTGCCACAAACGTTGGACAATATTCAACTTTACAGTAAGTTCGGGCACAGTTAAGCCATTGACAGTTTTTAATGAAAACACATGTATGTGGAGAGAAAAGAGATGCTGCGTGCAGATTAACTAAAAAACTAAACTCTGCCTTAGATTTTTAACTGTCGAAACTAAACGTGAAACTGTCCTTCCTCAAGATGGTGCTAAAACATTCCAGGAACCCAGAATCTGTGTTTTCTTGCCAATATCTTTCTGGGATAACGACGCCAAATTGTATATCAGGCAAGTGTGGTAAGTTGACATTTTAGAAGCAATCTTTGATACCCTTTGCTTTTACACCACAGTTAGTTCTGGTGAAGTTTGCTACCCTATATATAAACTAAACTCCCAAACTTCCCTCTCCCCTCATCCGGCCCATCCTAGAGTAGAGTGTTTTGAAGAAACTATACCGAGGTAACTATAGTACATTCTAGCCTAAACAAAACTTTATACCACATCCATATCTCTTTGGGACCTTGGAAACCTCAGCCTATACCAGAGCTAGTTCAGCTGAGATTATCAACTCTATACTAGAGTAACCAATCCCCCATCCCTATCCTAGAGTAGCTGTTTTCCAGAAACTACTGAGGTCAATATAGCACAGTGTAGCCAAAACGGAAATTCTTACAACAACCGTATCTCTTTGGGATCCTGGAAACCTCAGCCTATGCCAGAGCTATTTCAGCTGAAGTTTGCAACTCCATAATAGAGTAACCAATCCCCCATCCCTATCCTAGAGTAGCTGTTGACCATTTATTGTCCTTACATTATCCTAATTTTTTCTACATGGCAGTCACATTCTCATCCCCTTAACACTACGAAAACTGGAGGTAAGCACTAACTTCATCGACCACTAAGCTTGTATTTAAACGATTTAGCTTTGCAAAATTTGGTTTCCATAATGATATCATATTAAAACATAACAAAAATTTCAGTTGTTACAGATATTAACCCAAAGCTGGTGTACAGATGTCCACTTACATTAACACAACTGGTAGGAGACATTTGGATTTCTCAGACAACTTAAAATTAAGGGAGTTAAGCTAAGCTAAATCCACGCAGCAGTCAGAGAAAGAACTGAACTCAAATGCATTACTGCATTCAGGAGGCTTTGGTCTGAAATAATGTGCTATCAAGTGTCATCCAAATTTACTTGTAAGTTATTCTATTTTAATTTTTTCTGTAGAGAAAATATTTCAATTTACTAACCTTGTATCTGATCCACAGATTACCATCACTTTCCTGCCTGGCAACGGTTAAAACAGTTGAGAAATTATAACACATATATCAAGAAATTTGATGATGATTGATTTTTGAAAATTACAATCCATAAAATGCTAATGTAATAAAATGTTTAAATTTAAAAATCTAAGAAAGGTAAAAAATTCAACACAACGCCATTATCAAGTGAAAAATATATGAGTTATGGGAGCCAATCAGAGCTCGCGAAAATGTAAATTGGTTACTTTGATAAATACTAATTATTGTTATTAGTGACTTTTTTCAGTTAATAAAGTGGCTGCATGATGCATTTAAAATGATCGCTGCATCCTTGACACATTCTTCATCCGAAAATACTTAAACCAAGCTGACTGCGAAAAATTAGTTCACTCATTTGTCACCTCTCGCCTGGATTCCTGTAACAGTATTCTCTGTGGCCAACCTGAATCACAGATATCTAAACTTCAACGCATACAGAACACTGCTGCTAGACTTGCCACTAAAACCAAAAAATCCGATCACATAACTCCTGTCCTTCGTCAACTTCACTGGCTCCTGATCTCTTCAAGAATCCAATACAAAATCTCTTATCACATTCAAGGCTCTTAATGGCATGGCACCTGACTACATCTCCAACCTCCTCCAACGATACAAACTAGTCTGCTCACTCCGATCCGCAAGTCAGAACTTATTTTCTCCAGTGTCTAAATCCGTAACTTACGGTGATAGAGCTTTCTCTGTCTGTGCGCCTAAACTATGGAATTCCCTCCCCAACGACTTAAGAAACTCTAATTCTCTTACATCATTTAAATCTCATCTAAAAACTTTTTTTTTCCAAAAGGCTTTCAATTAATGTACAGTATACTTAGCTATGGGTTGCTTTTAAATGTACAGTTTTTATTTAGCTATAGGTTGCTTTTAAATATTTATACATATGCATATTATTATATACCATTTATGTAGCTCGTGTTTTTTTAAACTTTCACTTTGTAAGAGCATTGAGCTTGTATAATGCTCCAAAAACTTTTATTATTATTATTATTATTATCATTCAAGTGACTGCGTGATACAGGCCATGTGTTAAAGCCCAATATAATGACTCAATATAATTTACAGCTCTGTGTGTACTGAAGTAAATGGAAGCTATTGGGTTCCTCATTGTTCGCGATTGATATTACACAGTTTGGTAATTTAAAATTAATACTTTATTTCAAAATTCTAGCAAGAACTACCTGTGAATTGTACTCAAAAAAATGATTTAACCTAACAAAATGGTAAACATACCTTGGTAAAAAAAGAGGGCCAGTTATAACATACACATTCTTGTATACTCTGGTCAGGTGTCTCACATGTTTTTCAAGCTTCTCCCAGGAGTCTCTATTAAATCCACTTCCTTCCTTAAGGGAATACAAGAACCAAACTTAAACGTATATGAAAATGACGTCAATAAATTTTAGAAAAATTAATCATAATCTGGATAGTATGAGCATTTTGATCGGCAAGGCCTTACATATAGGAGGGGGCATGGGACAGGAAGGGGAAAACCAAACAAGGTAATTATATACCATAATAGTATATAACAATTTAAAACAGGAAGCATCAGTGCGGTCTGTTTCCTTAAGAGGCAACTGTCTGTGTAGGGGTGAAAAAAACATCCAGGTAATATAGAACTGCTGTCCCCTGTAAAGATGTGTTTTGCCCCTGCAGACAAAAAATCCTAGGTATGGCCCTGATTGGTCAACAAGTGTGTTTCCATAGTGCTATGAAGCACAAAAATGATGTGAGTGATATGATTGGCTCTCTCAAAGTTGTGAGAATTTATAGTTTCATGAAAGAAATAAAACCCAAAGGCCATGTTTCATCCACAACTTTACATGAGATACCAGATTGAGAACTGGTGGGGTATAGTCTTTTTCTCTCAAAGGCAGATGAAGCGCTCTTTAGCCTTGGTTGGCAATCATCTAGAGATGGTGTCTCGATAAAAATACCAGTCCCCATCACCTCACTGGGTTGGCGTCAGGAAGGGCATCCGGCCAAAAAAAAATCTGCCACACTTTTCATGAAACATCAAGGTACTGGAATAAATTATGGTAAACATTTAGTTCAACGAATGCCAGCATGTAAAATGGACGTAAAACCGTATATGATGATGATGATGATGATTCCAGAAGATTCTTGGGACATTCTTAGAAAACAAATGTCTTTATATTACAATATTATAATATAAAGATATTACAAAAACCATCAACAGAGACGACAAGTTTATTTCATTAACATTATGTTCTAATAATTTAAACACTTTCATCAAATTGACTACCAGCGTCCCTAAAACGTAGTAGAATTTGCAATAAGTCTGGCCCTAAATATCATCGTATCATTTTTTGGTTAAAATAAATTATATCAGTAAATAACACCAGTAGTGTTATTTTGGCCCACCATTTTCGTTTACAAAATATCTCTGAATCTTTTCTTTTTAACACAAATGAGCATTTAGATACAAAACATATTTCACACAAAGGTTGAAACTTTTGCGAATGATTGCTATGTCACTCTGACAGTGGGTTATAATACGCTACTAAATACCGCCATTATCATAGAACATATCAAACAAGAGTTCTCAACTTTAAACTTTATCTAACTACTTTTATCGCACTCTTTTTTTTTTAAGTTATTTTTTGTTTTACTTTTGATGTGCCTGAATGAATACAAATGGAAAGTACTGTCATGTGCTTGCTATTAATTTTGTTTTTCTTTTACTAATTGTTGAATGATTCTATGCACACTAAAATTATTTTTACTATGCTGTGAATGGTTAAGAAGTGACCATGGTGCATTTTTTTGGCCTTTTACACTTAACTTCTAATCATCTAAAACTCTGAAAATCATTTTATTTCGTATAGAGGGCAGAAAAACTTTAAACCAATCGAAAGAAAGGTAAGGTTTAATACCACAACCTTGTCTTAAAATCACAAATCTTGTTTTATTCCGAGTCCTCTGCACGATTTATAATGCAAGGGCAACTTTATGTGCAGAAGACTATCTTCATCCTCTACACTTAATGTGGCTTCAATCTATATTTACAAGTTCTATTTGTCCTGTTCATTCTCCATGATTGTTTTCCATCGGGGGTTTGACTGTCCAGTTTAATTCAACTTCAACTAGCTACTTGCTGTGGTAGGAACAGAGGTTACGGCAGGTGTCTTATTACTGCTTGATGACTTGGACCGGCTTGCCACAACCCAAACTGCAACAATCAACAGACCATTTCTGAATTTGTAGTGGCTACTTTCTACAACGACAGCGGACTTAATTTGCACAGTCTTAGCCTCACTATGAAGTTAAATATTCCTAAATGCCAACATAGTTTTACACTATTTACAACTGTGTGTATTGTTGGAGGTGTGACTTCTCACTCTCCCTCACAAGTAATTATGAATATTTAACAACAAAACTAGGTTAAGACTGTATACAACGAATCTACAGTCATTTTATTCAGCTACAACTAAAAATCTGAAACTAGTCCATTTGCTGGTTAAATACTTGAAGCATTTGTAATTGTGGTGAGTAAGGTACTATTAAACAAGAATAGTAGTTAGCTAGCTTTTTTCAAATTTCTAATTATTATGTCATTCGTAATAATTAATAATTCTAATGCACAATTATAAATCAATGACTGAAATGCCTAGTATTTCTTCATAGGTCCCAAGTGACCTGCATCTGGCAGGTTGGACCCGCATTTGAACATTACAGCCTGGGCAATTTCACAACAATTTTGTTGTTTTGGGTCAATTTTTCGCTAAAATCGTTACTTAGCGGTTTTACTTATGCACAAAATGTTCCTAATAAACTGTGAGGTGAATATCTAATGAAATGTTTTTAAAAAAGTGAAAACCATAATAAGTTTGTTGGTATTTTTTGTTGAAACAGCATCAAAACTTGAAAAGTTTAGCCTAAATTTTTCAAGTTTCAATCCATTTCCATCTTTGCCATCTTAAACAACAAATGACATGAAACAGAATTAAATTCATAATATTTTAGTCTCAAATAACAAACCTGGACCATTATTTTTTTTAAATCAGTTGAGGGCAAGACATGTTTGGGATTTTCAAAAAATATATAAAATACTGTGACATAGCCCCTTTAACACCTGCTGACTTCCGCCAAGAAAACTATGCAATTGTGTTGAATATGAGAACGATAACATGGATGTATAATGTCACCTTGAAGGATAGGAAGCCTTCTTCAGAACTGAGAGAGCGTTTGGGTCTTGATAGCATTAGGAACTGCATTAGAGGAGGCAGATTGAAGTGGTTTGGCCATGTAGAGAGATGCAGTGATGATAGCATGATGAAAAAATTCAGTTTCAGTTTCAGTTTATTTATTTTGCCTTTTGATACATATATCTATACAGTCACACAATTTTTTAAATACTTTAGTTAAAAATAGGCAAGGAAGCCCACAAAGAAACCAAGAGGCTTATAAGTAATGTGGGTTTCCTGAAAACAATGTTTCACGACATAAATGATGCCACTAGCTTTCAGAACAAGTACCTAAATGCTAACGCTAATTGTCTTTTCATTTATATTTGTGTAACATGTTAATGTAACTTAAACATTTACTCTCTACTACTGTTTGAAAGCCAATCATGCACCAAAGTGTATGCAGGTAAGGTGATAAGTACCGTATGTATGGCATTTTTGACACAAAAGACATCCCTCACTACAACTTTCATGTAGGGTAACCCACATTGTGCCACCTGAACCTTGAGATCAATGTAGTTTCCTTTTTTGCAAATGTGTTATAGTCTTCATAGGTGATAATAGCATTGATCACCACCAAGGTAACAACTTTACTGGCACTTTTTTGATAGAATATCGTAAAAGAAATTGATTGGAAATACGAAATTAACAGTATCTTCTTGTCTTGAAAATTGTTGTTTGCCTAATAACATAAATGATCCTGTCAATACATTATACTGCCAATTTTCACATGATGAAATGGTGGCCATATGTTGGTGTACTCTTAACAAAATAATTTTCATTTTTTCTTTTATTTGGGACATCAATATGGCCACTGTGTCTATTTTCATTTTGTGTCTCTTGGGATTGTGTGTAAACCAAGAATATCACTACACACCTATGTAATGTAATTAAAATAAACAGGTGTTTTTACTTTATTCAATTAATAAATAAATGTACTTCAACTAAAACTAAGAGAAAAAGAGCTGCTGGATGGGTGAATAATTGGCTCTTACATCAATCCAAATTCAAGAAAAGGTAAGCCAAAATTTAACTCAATCTACTTTTAACCAATATTTAACCTTTTTTAACTTGATATCCTCAACATAATGTAAGAGAAGAAGAGGGGATGAGATGTAACACAAACAAGAGGCACCATGAAATCAAATTTAAAAGTACAGTCCATACGAGATGAGAGATGTAAACAACAAGAGGCTCAGAGAGCCCGGTTGAACAGCATTTGATCACTTACTGACTATGGCAGCAATTATCACTAGTATCACAGCAATGAGAATCAGCCACATCTGAAACATAAATGGGATATTGTGTCAGTGTTTCCATAGAAACAATTTGATATAAACTTGTAGGTTTTACACTGTAGTGTAAAACTGTCCAAAACATAAGTTTAAATTCTTTTCACTACGCTTTACAACTTATAAATTTATCAAATCACATCTGAAACAATTTGTTTTTAAAATAATCTATAGTTAGTCTGTTATTTACCATCAATAGTGCACATAGGGCTGTAATAATATAATGAAAACGCATGGTTGCAGGATGTGATTGTTATCAATATGGTAAACATCAAGTATAGATAGCACAAATGTGCTAGTAGCTAACTTGAAGCCACTAAAATGTAGATTTAAGGCATAAAAAAGATTAATGGAATGCTGCATCTGTGTTTCCACAGAAAAAGTTTTACAAATTAATAAGTTTTACACCGTAGTGAGAAGAATTTTCCAACAGCTGTATTTTGGACTTTAGTCAGTTTGAAAATTCTTCTCACTACAGTGTAAAACTTATCAATATTTGTAAAACTGTTTCAGTCTGTAGATATAAGGGGCAATGCTCGTTATCAACATGATCTTAGTGCCCATTCAGTGGCCCCAAGTTAGCTACTAGCTGCTATCCTGTAGTGTTTTATATCATTATAGGCAAATTCTGCAAGCACTAAGCTTTCGCTACTACTTATATTTTGGGCAGCCTGATTTCTAAAAATGTTTCCAACAAACTTCCAGGGTGAAACTTAGCAGCCTTAAACTTAACAACAAACTTTGCAGCCTGCGGCTGCTAAAAATACCAACGAACTTTCAGGGCTGCTAGCATTCGGGCTCTTTATTTTTATGGTAGATTTAAGGCATAAAACCCACCAACAACATGACCCAAGTGCCCATTTTAGTAGCTTCAAGTTAGCTACACACGTTTGAACTATCTATAATTGATGATAATAACAGTTATAGTTGAGGTAAGTGGTAAAAAAGCAGCTCATGCTGGCACTCCACAGAACATAGAATCCAAATGAACACGCACTAAAATGATGAACTCAGTCTGTTTTCACACTTAAAAGGCAACAGTTTTTCACTACTGATTTTTCTTAAAGCTGTGTTTTGAGGTAATGTATGATGATGATTCCATTTTCATCCACTGTGATCCTCATGAATGGAGGTGGCCAGATTCACCTCATGGCCATTGCCTTCTTGACTTCTTTTCATCTTGCTCGATCAAAAGCATCTTCTTTCTTTAAACCAATTTTTCCAATTTCCTCCTCCACTTTCCTTCTCCAAGTTCTCATTCAGTCACCCTCTCTTTCTCTTGTAAACCAGCCACTTTATATTATAGTGCCTCTCTTAAAACATCACCATCATCTCCTCAACATGTATCCACCACCAGCATTCAATTATTATGTCCCCAAATAAAAAAACCCATTTACTGTTTGCACCTTTTCACACAGCTTCTCAACTGGTTCCACTCAATCTCTCTCAATTTTGTTCTTGATCTTGTACAAACAAAGTCTTTTTCTATAATGGGGGTAACACTCTTCCTTTTTGCACACCTTTTGTGAGTCCATTTCTTACATTTGTGTACAACTTCGAGCTAGAATTTTCCCTCCTCCCACATATGCCACATGTGTCAACCTTATTGTTTGGTACTTCTCCTTCTGACCCACTCACCGTCGTTACTTTTTCTCTTTTCAAGGTTAACCTTAATTATGTAACTCCCAAGGTTACTCTTAAATGCCTCTTCCAATTTCCGAACCTTCTACTTTAAATTCTCACTTGTCGAGACCAAGTTGTCTGAGTGTGTTTCATTCATCAAACCTTCTCTTGCTACCTCTGTAACCACATCAACCAATATTGCAAATAACATTAGCAACAACTTCGATCCTCAGTGAACATAGGAAATTCCTCCAATAACCCATACTCTCGTCTTTGCTGCTTTATAGAGACTCATTATCTTTCTCACAATAATTATCTCTACTGTTGTGTTTATATAAAATTTATGTATTTAATATGCAAATGCCCCAAGGAACTGATAAAGACTATAATTATTTTATTTTCAAAAAATGAATGAGGGTGGACAACGTCCAACGCATGCCAGCATGTAAAATGGACGTAAAACCGTATAAATTATGATGATGATGATGATGATGATGATATGATGAGTAAAGAATAGAAAGAGCCAGATTGTAGACTCAACAATATTTGCTAGTAAAAAATGATAAAAGACAATGATTTAAAATTCACAACCTACTGTAGTTAACAAATAAATTAACGGTAACATTTGGAAACTTGACCCCATGCTAAATGATCAGTGAAACTTGAGCACTTGCTCAATTTGGATTCTAATGATTTTAACATCAGATCTTAAATTAATGAAAAAACACTTGGGTGGGAAATTTTTGCTGTAGCATTATAATAGAAATGCATCAAGCCAACCACGCTTCCAAATATAGAAATTACTGTACTTACCTGATTCCCAACTTCCAAATATGGAAACATACTTGTCCTGACTTAACTTTAGAACTTGTATAGCAATATGAGACAGTTTAACCAATGCACAAGCACAGTATGCAAAATGTGTCATGTGATGTCAAACCAGGACAATTATTGGACTAGATAACATTGAAACAACACAAATTATAATTATTCAAAAGAATGAGAAAAATAAATGTCTACAAACTTTGAAATTCTTCCACCACATCTTTCTCTTGATTTTCTTCCCAACTTTTTCAAATTTCTGTGCCTCACTCTGAAGCATTTCTGCAAGCAAAAGTAGAAAAACAAGCTCTGACAATAAATACTAATTTATCACCTAGCTTATATTGAAATTGCTCATATTGAATTTAGCTCCATCCCACTCTTTCACCTGATGTTAAGTTCCTAATATTTGGCCAAGAAGTAACATAAAGGTGGTACAGAATAGTTTATTCAACTTATAACTAGGAATTATGTACCACAAATGTATCATGAAACTTACAGTGAATTAATGACATGTTTAGAAGATGGCACACACTTACAACAGATGGTATAATCTTAGTGTATGGTTTGTGATAAGCTTGTTAGCTGTGTCTAAATCCTTTACGAGCCTATTGGTCCATGGAGCCAGGGCTTATCTCTGGTTTCTGTAGTGTTAAGCAGATTCATGCAGGGTTGTCAAAAAGATTTAGAATAGCCGGTGATGCTAAAAAAGTAGCAGGATGCTCCAGAAAACACGAAACACATCTTACCCTGATCTCTGCCTTCTGATCATTCTCATCTTGTTTTTCATAGAACTTCCTCTTTTTAACCAAATTAAAATCTAGCATAGCCCTGGTTCGCTTTCTTCTCTACATGCATGAATTTGCATGATGACATATTTCCCAAGTATATACTAAATATGACGGTAATCTTCAATATTAGATCTGACGTGAAAAATCCCCTATATTCTCAATCTTGGCACACTCAAATTTCATCCATTTTCTTCCTCCCTTTCAAATTTTGTTTTAATGTCTACTGTTCAGTTTTAATTCTTTCTGCAGCTTCATTGCTAAAACTGAATTGAGCTACAAGCATACGAAA
>JANCMA020672695.1:0-18361 GCA_024336925.2 Zoanthus solanderi
TCCGAGCTCTTGCTCATATTGGTTCACTGACAAATTAATTTCAACGTAGTTTTCCAGCCATTCATTTTATTTTACTCGTTCTAAGCATTTCCTAAATACTTTTCCCATATCGCGCAACACTTCTTCCATATCTCCCCGCAAGAGCACCAGTAACTACTGGACAAAAAGTCTTGTTTGAACGCAGAAATGATTTCTCCTGATTATCTCCTTGTCGGACGCCGAGTGCTTAGACTTCTAGAAATGGATTTCTTGCTCTGAATAAAAAAACATTAATCAAGTTTGTTCTTGTTCAAATGAGTTTTACTAGTCACTTTATAATCATATTTTCTACAGGCGTTCTTCGTGCCGTGTTTCATGGCCTTGGCTCAGCATGTGGCGCTATCATTGGTGGAGGCCTCCTGACTCTTATTGGTCCTGCAGCCGCACTTCGCACATGGGCCGTAGTGTCTGTAATGATACTTTTGGCTTTTACATGCGGACTTCGAGAACTCAACACCAAGGAACCAAATTATTATTCTCTACTTATGACAATATGCTCAGAAACTAAAGACACAACACATGTTGGAACTCGATTTGATAGTAAGGGCGATTTCTTGAAACTAAACTCAAGAAATGGAGAAGAAAGTGGGAAAATTACTCCAGCAGTTGAGATGGAAAATATAACAGCTGAATCGAAGATAGACGGTGAGCCAGGATACAAAAATATGATCGATAGCGAAGATGACAGCTATTACGACACTGTTGAAAACAGATTCAACTTCTTTGGTTTATGATTAAAGATTTCGTTATAAAATCCATGTAAAACGTTTACATTGTTAGTTAGAAGTGTGGCACAGAATGGAATCATTCGAACACTCCTAAATAGCCTTTTAGGATCGGAAGCTGTTTCTTTTTCTGTTTTTTATTTACATGCATTAAGTTAAATCAAAATTTAGCTGTAATAATAGTTGGCTATCAAAGTTAACTGCTCTTTCTAAAAACAGTTTGTTAAACTAAAAAATTTGAATGTGTAGTGGCCCAATCATATAGTTGAAAGATTGATTTAAAAGAGTTTCAGGCCTAAAGTTCCAAACTGCATGTTTTAGCGCCTAATTGAAAAATTTTAAGCCACATACAGCAAAACTTTTGATTCCAGAGCTAACTGATTAATAGCTCTTAAATTATCGCTGCAAAGAGTTTCAAGAGCTGAACTTTTTTTTTGTCGGAGAATGGTCACTGCACACCTCATAGCTTCTTATATTACCAGAGTCAAGGACGTAAGCGGTATAAACACGAAAACTGTTTAAAACGTCTTTGCTTGCACCGCAGTATTTCTAAAGGCGATAAATATGATCTAGTCAACAAAACCGGCTTTTTGTTGATTTAATATATGCTTTAACTAATGAAAAACAAGGGCAGGTTTCATTGTATGGCGACAGTTGTCTCTTTACTTCATGATGCTAATCTCAAAGTCTGGTCGGTTCACGTGTTTGTTGAAAAGTAATAACCTTTTAAATTATCTTTCTTTTTATATCTTTCCTTTCATGCAGTCCAAAGTTTCTGATACTTTTAGGCATAAAACAAGGATACGATTAATAAACTTAGTTTCTGATGATCAATGATGAGGCCGCGGACTGATTACCGCATTTGCAAAGACCTCTGCCTTCAACCACAAAGTCCCGCGTCAAAACCCCGGCTATGCCGAAACAAAAATTTTAACTCTTTGTAACTTCTTTCTCTCCAAACTCGATAAGGTTTCCTTCCTTAAGAATAAAAACATCTTCTTGGAGCTACGCTGTGATGAATTCAGTCAGTCCCATTCAGGGAAATCAACGACTCTCTTCGGCTTTAATATTCAATATAAAGAAATCGAGACGATCGACCGGCCAGATCAAGTAGCAAGTAGGCCTGTTAAAATAATTTACTTTACAATCGTCATAAAGAAAGGAATCTTACTATTTTAACAAATTTCTTCAAAGCTTTTCTTCTCAAGAAAATTTAAATCTGATGTGAGCTCTGGTTTGACAAGAATCGTTTTATTCACACGGCTTGACAAAACAACGATGGTGATCTATAAATGCAACATTAATTAACAGAAGATGCTTCGTTTAACAGGTTTGGCATTTTAGAACAAGAAGGCTCAACCAAGCAAGAAGGGAATGGACGCATAGTTGTCACATTACGTTACTAGTAATTTTGTTTATTTTGCCTTTGAGCGGGGCCTATGTGAAATGATTCGGGCAAGGGAATCCAATTGTCTCAACCTCGTCCCAATTCCTTAGGGAGTGCTTGCTCTAGACCACCGTTAGCTAGTTGGTACATTTATGCACGTCATAATAGAATAGATAAGTTTCAACTTATGTCTTCTTTTTTCAAACCAAACAATACTCAGAAAAAATTCTGAGCCCATGACGGGATTTGAACCCCCGACCTTCCTAACCACCGGGTGGACGCTTTATCTATAACTGAGCTACAAGGAGAGAGCGAAGGCATTTGTTACGTTCTTATAGACTTGTCAACAGACTCGGCTGTCCCAAACAAGTCCTCACACTTCATGATTTTAAAAATATCTTCGCCTATCCATATCGTTTTACGGGCTGAATAGATATGACAGGTTTTTTTAAAGAAGTTTGACATTGATAAACCTGACATGAACGATGTCCTGGTATATTTAAGTTACAGGCTACGTCATTTTTTCCGATTGCTCTAGCGGAAAAGAAGTACGAAGTTGTTTCTTAATAAGCTGAAGCTAAATCCTTTACGAGCCATGTTAACTGCGTGCGTTAACTTGCGTCTCTTGATTAATTATGTATACCCGTACGGCCGGCATGAGATGCAGACTGAGGTAAAAATTAGGAGAAAATTAATTATCATTTATATAGTTTAATGAAAGTATAGCGCAAATTGTTCTTGTTTTTCAGCAAGCGGAATCAAAATATTTCGAACTGTTACTTGGAAACGTTTTAACAAATAAAAGATAATAAATACCAGATTCTGGCGACAACCCTCTGGATTACCAGGAAAAACTTTATTTTTTGGCAAACGTTTAATTCAGAAAGAATGGTAGAAAAAAAAACTGGATGGTATATTGCAGAAGAAAAGTATTTGCCCGATCACTGTTTTAAGTTTAACTATTTTTGTAACGAGTAATGTCGGTTATGCTGGCAACAAAAGGTGATATCATAGTTAAATCTCAAACAGCTTATGATATCCTAGGATTTTTTTTTTTTATTATCACCAAAGTATAATTTTGTTCTTCATTCCAGCTATTTCTTGGCTTTTTCAACAAGCATAAGTTCTGTGTGTTTGTTTGTGAATGCAACAGAAATCGGCTGCAAACCTATATAGCGGTGTATTCTGACTCAATCAATATAAAGACAAACCAGTCCGCCATTCAGCTACGATCGTACTTTATTTTCCAAAGGCCTTTCGGCTCACGCCCTCCTAAGGGACAAGTAAACTTTATTAAAATCTGACTCCCTGTATCTTTTTCCAATTTATTTTATGCTTTTTCTGTTAAATATAATTTTTACAAACCTGTGCGGTTTCATATATAAACTTCAAAGAAAGAAGTGCAAATAAAGTTGTGTTTTGCGTTATTTATAATTGCAAATATACTCGAGTGGTTCTTGAAAGTTCAATGTAGCAGGCTAGCGATGGAGTTACACAGGTGTTTCATTCTCGCTTGAATTACTCACAGAATGACGTAATAGATGTTTCTGGTTCAATAAATTCAAGAGCAGTTTACTGTTTAGTACCAAAGTTATCTATTTTTATTTTGAAGGACAGTTTTGGCATGTTTACATTAGAAGGAATATATTCTGTTTTGTTAGAGTATTGGGCAAATATACATTAAACATAATTTTTTTACAACTCTTGTAGAAAATGAAGAGGTCATACTGCAACAGTCGATAGCTTGAATTTTAAACCAATCTGGTCGAAGAAAAGCAATTATGTACCAGCCGTTGATGAAGTGCATAGGAAAGCACGTGTTGAATTATAAATAAAAAGATTTTGTTGGGGAAAACAATTTGTCATGAATTTTTTAACAACCACCTGAAGAAACGAATTCAACTTCCACCGACCTCAGAACTCTGAGATATAAGCATATCTATCATGAGCGAAACTATTGAGTCAGGACCAAACAATGCCCTTGAAAGATACCTTGGTACATTCGGTGGACTCACACCAAGAATAAACACGACAAATATCACTGCAAGCATGAGTTGAGCTCATCCATTAGGTCAAAGATTGAAGCTGGACTGACATGGGCAAATCTCACTCGATGTTTAACATCAACCATGACTTGTTAGTTTATAAAGCATTTTATTTCTTTATCCTTGGTGGATTTGGCTCAGTATTTCCCTATTTGCCAGTTTACTTTCGCCAAATTGGTCTGACGGCAGACCAGGTTGGCCTAATTGTTGGCATGAGGCCTATTATCCAGTTTGCAAGCGCACCGTTTTGGGCCATCATGGCCGACAAGTACAAGAAGCGAAAAGCAGTTCTTGTTATGTCTGTTTTGTCCTGGCTCATTATGACTTTAGCGTTAGCATTTGTCGAACCAACTAATGAAATTTGTGAGCTACGAATTAGCAATGAAAGTCATACGCATTTCATCAACTACACAAAAATAAAAACTGGGTTCTTCAGACGTTCACTTTTACCAACTGATTATTTATTTATACAAAAGCCCGTCCGCGGAGTCATCGAGTCAAGTCCAGATCTCGTTGTTGTTCCCATAGTGAACGATCTCGATAGCAGCCAACAAAAACTAGACTTAGAAGACGACAGCTTTTCTGGAAGTTCTTCCGGACATTTTAAGTTTTCGCAACTTAAAGTTAAAATGCGTTCAGCGAATAAAACTAGTTTCCAAGAAGAAGAACATGAACAACACATAGAAACGTCTGCAAATATCTCCAAATTGAATTTTACAGGAACGAAAACTAATAAGATGGCTAATGGTTGCAACAAAACAACTGTTTCTTTTACCGAGTCAAAATTGAATTGCACAGGTGAATTGACGAAAAAGATAAAACTGTTTGTCAGTGGAGCTAATATGAACAATGTAAACAATATGAATGATGGCTCTATTACAAAAATGACTACAGTCAATCTATCAAAGCCACAAGAACAACGAATAAAAAAATTGAGCGTTAATTCAACTGTTACTTCAGCAACATTGAACACGAAATCAGTAGCGAAAGTGATAGGCAAATTTACATTTGGTCGCTCTGAGGAGGATGATGAAAACAAGAATGAAAAAGGAAGTACATCTATAAGGAATTTTGATGATTTTTCTGGGACATCTGGGAGTGGTGAAACAATCTTTCCTCTTAAAAAAATGACCAAAAGCAAAAGACATGACATGACGAATACACTTATAAGCTTGGAAAATCACAAAAAATCAGAGCTTCAGTCAAGCGATTCCTCAACTAAGACGAAAAAAAGTATACCAGTTGTATTTGATTTTTCACAATCTCTTCAACAAATCTCTTCTGAAAAACTTATTGAAAAAAACAAAAATGATTCACAACAAAATATTGTTTTTCAAAACCAGTCTTCAGTTGCAAAAGGGCAAAACAAGCATGATCATAATTTTAACCTAAGAGTAAGATCTGGAAAAGTTGGCAGAAGGCAGGAAACTAATCACAGTACGAGAAACATCACTGATAACTATGAAACTAATAAAAAACAATTTGAGCAAGATATCAAACTACCATTGGAATATAATCTAATTGCCAATGTGAATATGAGTAAATCTACTCTGGATAAAATCAAGGAAAAAATAAAGAATTCCGTTTTGGATCTAAATAACAACTCTGACAACAGGTCAAGTACAAAAACAGATCAGAAAGAAGTGTTAAATATTTCTAGTAATAATTCAATTCCAGAAGCTAAAATTTTACAAGCATCGTTGACAGAAACGGATCTTCTGCATGAGGGGGAAGTGGAGAAAACACGCGGTGGTACACTACATGACCATAAAGCTGGAACAATGATTGAAGTTCCTTATTCTACCTTGAGCATTCTCCATCATCCTGAGGATAAAAACATAACATCCTCTTCTTCTGTCAAACATTTTTTTGTCGAAAGCAACGAGCAAGAAGAAACAAAAGAAATATCTGGGGAAAGTAGTAGCTTCTCAGAAGGTCTGGAAGACGAGTTTTCAAGTACAGGTGAAGTAAACAAAAGTTATGAAACCAAACCAAAACCAACAAAAACTCCATTGACTTCAGTAACTATCCTTAAACAACTCAAAACAACAACAACAAATTTACTTAAAACGAACCCAAAGGAGCTTAACAGAATATTTGTTATCTTGATGATTTTGATCGTTGTTGGAGAGTTTTTAGAATCACCCTCATTCACTCTGGCAGATGCTGCATTGTTGGAACATCTGGGCGATGAGAGAAGATATTATGGAAAACAAAGATTGTGGGGCTCTCTCGGATTTGGAATCTTCTCATTCGTTGTTGGTGTGCTGCTAGAAAAATCTCGCCATACGGTTTGTGCAGAACAGTACACAGACTATATAATATGTTTCTGTGTATTTACCATTGCGATGGTTTTAACTCTATTCACAAGTACTAAATTTCACTTTGAATACAATAACACCACAAAAAGTGGTGTAAGTGTTTTATCTGCTTTGTGTAATATTCATTACGGTTCTTGTTTGATGGCCGCCTGCTTTATGGGATTTGCTTACGGAATGAGCCATAATTTCATTAATTGGTTTATAGAGGATCTGGGAGGCAGCAAGACGCTTATGGGAGTCGCAGTGATTTGCAGAAGCATTGCAGATTTGACAACGTTTTTTGCAGCAGGTTTTGTTATCAATCTTGTCGGACAAGTAAAAATGATGTTTGTGTGTTTGCTTTGTTACGGAACCATTTTCATAAGTTATTCATTGATAGAAAACTCCTGGAGTGTTCTTCCAATCGAGCTGCTTAACGGAATGACGTACGCTGCTGCCTGGTCAGCGTGCACATCTTACATGGCAGGCGCGTCTACTGCCGACGCCGTTGCAACAATTCAAGGTAAGAAATGACTTTGCTTTATAAAGTGCGCGAGCCACAGATCCAAATCAAAAGTCTCAAAGAGACGACTCATGCATACTGCGTATGAGTAGAACTACAAGTCCAAGCGAAACTATCATCCTCCGCTGGCAACTCATTCAAGATTCCTTTCAAAGAGTGAGATTTTATATCTATTCGTTTTTCTCAATTTTATGTATTTTCAAATAAATAATGCATTAATAATAACAAACTATTAAACCAATTTTTACAAAACAATCAAAGTCATGATTGCTTAAACGGCTAAGCGTAAATAGAATACTTTTCTCCATACTGGTAAAACGAATGCGGATCGAGACTTTAAAACAAAAACAACTTTTGCCTGATCATAATATCTAAAACATTTTTAAAAATGTTGTTAAAAGTTACTCAAATATTTGTACATTGTCATCCTTCTCAGCAAGCGCCTAACAGTTTAAAATTGGTTTAGCCTGGCTACGATATGGTTTATAATTACATGATAATTTAAAAATTTTAAAAATATATTGTTTAAAATCACTCGAAGATTTGTACACTGTACATCCTTCTCAGCAAGCGCATAGCAGTTTAAAATTGGTTTAGCCTGGCTACGATATGGTTTTTAATTACCTTATTTGCCCGTGTATAAGTCAAGGTTTAATTGGGACGTGACAATTTACCTAAAAATTTGGCCTCGGCATATCCACCTGAAACAAACGTAAAATTTCCTAAAAATGGGGTCGACTTGTACACAGGCAATATTTATACGGTATGGTACGAGGATAATTAAGGCTAAGAACCGGCTAGATTGCTTAACCCCGCAAAGCAGGCTGGAGGATTATCTGCAATAACAACTGTACATGTTGCACAAAAGCCTATGCAAATGAGAAAAATCCAACCGTAATTAACTGCTACTTCTTCGGAGTATCCCTGGGTAAAAAAGCAGTCATCTATATGACGAAAACACATTATCTAACAAAGCATGATGGGAACACATCTCACAACAAGGGCACAGGTTTTGAGCGCATTTGTGGCACGTGAATTTAGCAAAGAGAGTCTTCCAATGAGCAGAAAATGTATATATTAATTAATGAGCTGTGATTGTTACAGGAGGCACTAAATATATGAATCAAAATGACTTTTATTGAGCTTTTACTCCAACTATAGTTGTCATTTATCAGAGTATACATTCAAGTGATTTGCAGAGCTTTTTGACGAACGCCTAGAAATCTTCCAACCTTTTAAACAAGTTTGAAGTTTGGGTTTCTTGGAAAGCAGTTTGCGACATTTTTGATTGGTTTTTCTGTTTGTTTGTTTTTTTAATGGAATTCAACCCTTTGCCAGACTAAATACCGGATTTATAATCATTGAAATGGGTTTGTTTTATGGTTGCGAACAGTTGGAAGCGAAATATGCAGATTCCTGACTTTATTGATACAAAGTGGCAATCTTTGGTCGGTACTTAATCGAGGACGACGACGTGTGAAAACACTTCAAATACTGATTCAGTTCTTCTAATGTTTTATTAAAACATTGAACTTACTTCCCAAAGAAGATGCTGATAAATTCTAAAACAAGACATTCGCTAAATTTCTTTTACGATTTAATTTTAGCTTTTGACAAACCTCACTGAATGCTTCGCTTTATTTGTGCTCCCGAAAATTATCTTATTCGCGTTAATTTTTAAAATTTCTATTTTCAAATAATTCTTCATGTAAAGTTTTTTGTGATTTCTATTTTATTCTATTAAATTTTCGCCATTTTATTTATGTACTTATTTAATTTAAAAGAAATAGTACACAAACAGCGGTGACAAACATTAGAAATGTTTGTGTACTACTTTTTGTTTGTACTATCTCTTATAAAATTGAGATGGCCGAGGGAAAAGAGTATTTAATTTAAAGAATCTTATTTGTTCAAACTTTTGTTTCAAGTTCGTTAAGTCCTGTAATGTGTCTTGCAATGCAGTCCGCTTCGCGCATTATTCAAATTTCTCGTTAATTGTGTCGCCAGGGCGTGCATGGGTGTTTGTAAATAAACCTCTCACATCCAGTCACTTACCTTAAATATAACAACAATAGAAGCACAAATTTGATTTGGGTTCAAATCAATTTGCTAATCAAGCAAGTTACTGAATTAGTCCATTCTTCTAGAATCGAAAAATATAGCTAGAAATAATATTAAACTCAACCGGTTTCGGCATTTTTACTGCCACTCTATCAAGTTTTAATGAAGCTACTAAAGTGTGCTGAAATCAAATTAAATAAATAAAATTCAACACAGTTTAGTATTTTCATTCCCTCTTGATAAAATAATGGCATTATGAAAAAGACGAAACGTAGAGTTTAAATATTTTTGTTTTAAGTTTCGCATGTCTGCGTAAGCAAAACCTTATCGATCTTTTAGAATCGATATTATATTTAATATTAATATTATATTATTATTATACTGTATCAGTTTTTTAAAAATTTTTTCTCAATTCACTACGGTAAAAAATTTAACTACTTGTAAGACTGTCTCTATAGAAACACCGACGCAGCATTCCATTTAATCCCATTGCCAGTTCGATAAGTGCACTTAACAGACTCAAAAGAATTATTTGTACCAAAGTTTTTGGTTGCTCGGATCGGATCAAATTTAGCAGCTGTGATCTTTTCTACTTTCATAATAGCAAAGTTATATAGTTGTTGTTTTATTATGTAGTAGGAATTCTCATTTAACTAATCTCAACCCCAATTTACCAGGTATTTTGCAAGGAGTCTATTGGGGACTTGGCAGTGGTTCCGGAGCCATCAGTGGCGGATTAATGATTCATCATATCGGACCCGTAGCCACGTTTCGTTTCACCGCTGGCGGATTTTTTTTGGGTGCATTTGCCTTTGGACTTGCGCAGTGGCGCTATAATAAAGAAACTGCTGAACGACCACCGCAGACCAAATACTCTTACCTACCAGCTACACCGGAAAGTAAAGACACAGAAGCGCTTTTAAGTGGGTATTTCACTGGATCACCAAACTCTGTCAGTATGGGAAGAAAGAAGTCTTATGTGACTCAGTATTAGAGCTACAGATCCGTTCTTCGACCGCAATGGTTGCTAAATGTTTTAACAACAGAGTTATTTTATAAATTATTAGCCTTGCGTTATAGCTTTAACACTTATTAATACAAAGAGCATTTTAATTCATATTTTTACAACTAAGTTTTAATTCCCACGACAGCAAGTAGCTGAATTGCTTAAGTTAGTTAAAGGATACCTGGGGACAACGTCAATAACGTAGTTTACAACTTTATAAATATTAGACACTCGGCAAGGCCTGGGATCTAACCCAGGACCCGCGCTTGGCAGAGGATCTTATACCAAATGTACCAAGCTCGCACACACACTTGAGATTGTGGAAAGTAGGGAATACATTCATTTCTTCATTTGTGTAACAGAAAGTTTACTGCCAATTTCAAGATCTTTAGCTACAAGCCAAAACTTTTACAAGCCAAATGACCCATGGAGCAGGAGCTTAAAAGATTGACTCCCCTCTGACGGCACACTAACCCATCGCAGGTTAGCTCTCAGCACACGCTGGTACTCTCTTTTATAATGTTCGAATTTCGCCACAGAAGGGGATCAAGCCCGGGACCTCGCCGTCATGGAAGGCAGAAGAGATCTTGCCTTGTCTACTGCACATGCATGCAAACGCTGTTTGTCTAAAGATACGATATTCTTGTCACTAGATATTAAGATGGTTATTATACCACTGTAACTGTTGTTGCCAAATATTAACCCGAAATTATTTTTTATATTAATATTTATTGTTCAGTAGTGCGATATGAATAAATAAATTCACTCGTCCGAAAAAATTGGTATATGCCCCGTGCGGGAATCGAACTAAAACTGACCATAGATTTCAGCTCTTTTTTTTCCCTTTGTTGTGCATTTTAAAGGATTCAAAAACAGATAATGGTCGCTCTTGTTTATTAAGGCAGATAGTGAGGAAGAGATGAAGATTCAGACATGGATTCGATTCCCGCTCAGGTCATATACCATGTTTTTCGGACGAGTGTATTTATTTATTTATTTATTATTTTTTATGCTATGATTTTTTGAAGCGTACAAATCGAAAACTCTTTACCTTGTGTCAACTTGGTTACGTTTATATCATATTGTTATTATTATTATTATGTTATTTTAAAAAAATAACGAAAGAATTTTGGAGATATTTTAATCTAGAGTTCTTAAGTACAAAACAATCTTAAAATACACCCTGAATACCAAAATGTTGATAGAAAGTTATTCCCTGCTTAAAACTACATTATCGAAATTCGGTCCTTTGTTCATACATACTAAAAAATATATTTTTTTAAAAAAAAATGCAAACTATTTTTTAAAGATATTTTTGTAAGTAACTGTAAATGCTCTGTTTACGAAAGAACTTTTTCCCCTTTGCTATGAAAGTAAAGTAAACAATGATGGTACAAATAAGTTATATTCATCTTGGTATTTCAGTAATGCTATAGCACCAACAACTAAGAGCAAATTAGCAAGAATAATAAAGATGCATGTAATAAACGTTGTACGTGCAAGTGTTTTTTCTTTGCGTTTACTTTTTTCCGTTCAAGTGGTAGTCGATTCTTTCATTTATTTATGTAACATATATCTGCTTGTATTAATTTACTATTTACTGTTTTGCTGAAGCGTTTCTTTAAAAAACTGCATATCTTGAAGCGGAGAAATAATAGTAACTGTTTTTCTTCATGCTCTTGACTCCTCTCTATAAACAATTGCAACTGTTTATGATTTGAAAACAAAATATATACCAACCTTAGTTTTTAACTCATTACTCATCGCAGTTTTTCTAATTGAAATACCACTGAACAAGCTTGGTTAAGTTTGCTATATATAGGTTGTTTTAGAGGAATATTATTTGAGTAGAATGATAAAATGATTTTTGCAATTATGAACACGCCGTTGACTTACTTTCCATAAAGAAAGCTGAAGCTACATCTTTTATTAAGCTTCCTTTTTTTGCACACGTAAACATTACTTGTATCGAATCGTTTTCATTAATTCACAACTGCAGTAATGGCGCGCGTTATGCATATTAACACCAAATTTCTACTTTTTATACGTTAAGGTGTGTGTATACTGGATTTAGTGTTACGCTGTTTAGCCATTTCACAAATGATTAGTAGTTGTTATATTTTCGTAAGCTACAAGTAATTCGATATTAAACCACAAGCTGCCCATACTCGAAATTAGTCATATAAAAATTTCCCATACAAAATCTTATAAAATTTAATCAAAATTCCACCAACAAAACTATTAAAAATAAAGTTCTCCTACCTTGAGTTCGCCTTGTGTTTGTCTCTTGTGTGTATTTTGGGCACGATTGGAGGTGTTTTAGAGGGATTTTTTGCGATCGTTCTTCCCCTCTATTAAAAGAAGTAAAGGCTGGAAACGTTAATTTGAAACCTTCCCCACGCTATACACCATAATTCCTGGCCTTGTGAAGAATCACTATTTGTTGTGCCTTCATAGTCTGGTGAAAACCGGTGCGAACGTTTAGGAGAATTCGAGAGCAGATCAGTGAAAACCTGAGACGCAGTCGAGGGTTTTCACCTGCTCTAGAATTTTCACAAACATTGCCAAGGTTTTCAACAGGCTATGGAGGCACTTATTTTTATTGTTAACAAAGAAAAAGACGATATACAAAGCGCGTACTGTAAATTCTCACAACTCGGAGACAGTCAAACCACATTGCTCACGCCATTTTTGTGTTTCATAGCGCTATGAAAACACAATTGTGGACGAATCAAAACGCACGTACCAACCAAATTATTTTACAAAGAACTATAATAAATGAAAAGCTGATTAAATAGGTGAAAATTAACTTGTTAGTGAACCAATAGGATTAGGCGTTCAGATCAAGCCAGAACTGCAACCGTAGACTGCTGTTTCGATATTATTGGGACTCGGCGTCAGTACGAAGTAGCAAAAAAAATAAACCACCAACATGAATATCAATGTTTTATTCACGCTCAGAATCTGTAACTTAATGTCGACTCCGACACATCAAATCCTATTCTACAAGACTGATTTTTGGCAATCTGTAGTTTTTTAAATTTTAAAACTTGTCATTGGCCGAATATGATGTGTGGGGGGAGGGGATATGATGTGCAGGGGAGAGGGGATATGATGTGCTGGGGGAGGGGATATGATATGCAGGGGGAGGGGATATAATATGCGGGGGGAGGGGATATGATGTGCAGTGGGGCTGATATAATGTGCGGGGGAGGGGATATGATGTGCGGGGAAAGGAGATATGATGTGCGGGAGGGGGGGAGCGGATATGATGTGCGGAGTCGGCATTTGAGTTTTTATTTTAGTGAATGGAACTATTGAATAGTCGTGCCTTGACGTGCAGTTGGGTAACTCTTTAGCTGCGGTGGGTACACTCAGAAGGCTTCTTGGTTTACAACTGCTTCACTTTGCTTTTAATACTATATACTCTTCCAATACTGCTTTTAAGTTGAAAGAGTATATAGTCACTAAAAAAAGCTATGAAGCAGTTGTAAAAGTTACACTCTTTTCCAACTCTTCTCTTTCTCTTTTGATTTCTAATTGTCACCCTTATATAGAGAAATAAAGTAAACCTCTTGACAAAACTGCTAAAAATTTTTGCGTCCTAATATTAACACTGTGTTTTTTTTAAAGTTTTGTTCAAAAATGTATTCAGTTTTCTAGAACATAGTTTCCTTAAACATTTGAAATCAGTTGTGACAATCGTAAAACATTATACAAGAAGCAAACGGAGCAAAATTTCTAACAGCAAACGGCATTTTTTTTGGGGACGATTGTTATATCTTTTAGGGATCAAAACCCGGGATCTGGTATTTTTCGGGGTGTCTTGAAAGATTCTGGACCACGAAAACATCAACTGGTATCTTTTATAGTATATCTTGAAATTAATAGATCTAAAAACTATGAAATATTTTCCTAAAAGTTTAAGTCTGGCTAAAATCTATAATTTAGGGTAAAGAATTATGTTGCAACGGCCACAATTGTAAGACTCCTGTATTCTACAGAAATTTTTTGGTAAGTTTCCGACGACCATCCTAGCCCTAAAATATATGGAAGTCCCCCCTGGTATAAATTTATTAAAAAAGTCTTACATTTAATTGTTAAAAACACAAAGCACTCTTAAAACTTAATCGAGCCTCTCATATTTACGAACATCTTGCTGTATCTGATAAATGTTCTCAAGCTTCGACTCAAAATTAAAAAAAACTAATTACATTATTTTCAGGTGCCAAATAAACGTCCCGGGAAGCTTATTAACTTTGTCTCTAATGTCTAAATCAAATCTAACCTTTTTGTAATGCCTTACATTTAGATAGTCACAGATCCTTTGTCTCCAGTGTCTAAATCCAGTCTGGTGTACTTCTCATTGTAAATTAGCAAGCCTGGGACACAAGCTGCAACTGATCCAACAAAAACCCAATTGGTCCAGCGCATATCCATATTAGGAATCATGAATAACATGAAAAAGACAAGCATGGAGCAAGAACCCATTAGAGACAGGAACAGGGTCGACATGGCTTCTGGTACCGGGTAAACACATTCCACGGCAAGCTCATAAAACAGGGGGGTTGTGCCAGTAACAAATACACAGGCCAAGATATAGGTGACGTAAACAACGGGCATGTTGAACGGGATAATTCCTTTACAGGTTATTGAGAAAATGACAAGACAGCCAGTGGTGATGGAAAACAGAAATATCAGGAGAGATTTTGTACTGCGTTGGTAACAATCGGCAATTCTAGAAGAGAAGAAAATGAAGAGTATTGTTAGCAAACTTAAGGTCTTCAAAATATAATAATAAAAATACATTAGTAACAACATAGGCATAACAGTAATTATGCCATAAGGCCAGATAAATGAATTTCCTTTTTTACGAATATTTAGGACAAAAATTCAAATTCAAGGGAAAAATATAAAAATCCAAAAATATGCTATTTAGTTCAATATTTGGTGAATGTATATCGTTGTAACTAACATGGTTACGATGTGTTAATAACCATTTTGAATCAAAACTTTTATTCAAGCTGAAGCACGTGGTGATATAGATGATCTCTCACTCAAAGTGTTTCGGCTACGTACAGGCGTTCATTCATGATCCCCATTAGGCAGATTTTGCAAGCACAACGCGATGTTAGATTAGTGCGCGCGCAAGACTAAATTCCTAACGTCACATTTTGTTTTTCAACGGTACAACAGCAAAGTCCTGTTGTAAAAAAAACGTTATTTTTTTCAGAACGTCAGCGAAAACAGCACACGCACTTTCACGTTTTGCCGTCACGTAACACTGTGTTTACCACGCGGACGTATAGGTATTTATTCCTCGTCACATAACTTTCGATCGTACCATCTATGACTGGAGCTCGAAATAAGTGCATTTTATTCAGTTACAAGCAGGGAAATATATTTTGATCTTCAGATGAATTTTTTTTTAAGTTTCGAAAGTTAATTTGGCGGGTTCGTAAAATAGGTCTCGTGTGATTTTCTATTCTTCGGGTAAAATAAAGATTCTATAGAACTATTGTTAGCGGTTTGTGAAATTTACTAAGCAAAATTTATTCTCGTGGCGGCATTTCGATATGAATTCTGTTCTTTTGTCTCACAAAGACGGCTTCTTAGCTACATTAAAATAATGGTTTTCTGTAAGGCACAACTTGCATCGTTGGCTTTTGTTGCTGTAGGCCGGGGCGGTCGCTAAAACACTCCAATTAAATGTAAAATTGGTGTTGCTGTCTTTGAGTGTCAAGATATGTTTTGATAGTTCCGTGCTGTTTGAATAATTTCTGTTCCTAAAAGAAGCTTGTGTTGCGTGTAACGTGTTGCGTGTAACGTTGTTTAAAAGTTCCTTCTGTTAGACTAATGTAATTCTTTGCCGTTGTGTCGCTTTCGTTGTTACGTTGGCGTTGTTACATAAATATTACAAATTTTGAAGGAACAATTCAAAATTTTTGAAACTTTGGAAATGTCTAAATAGTATTTTAATAATTTCACCAAGAAACTTACAAAAAGAAGAGCAAAAAGAAAAACTTATTCATGATTTTCCCTTGATGAGCAAATAAAATTTTCTGTGAATTGCCTTGAGTTGCCAAAAGAGTCAGACTTTGTTCCACAAATTTATTGCTCGCTCGCGCTAGTGACACAATGAACGAGAAATTTGACGAATGCACGAAGCAAAAGCCCACCCCCACCCCCTTGCTTGTTATTTTTTGTCCTCGCCTCAGTTTTCGCGTGTTTACTTTTTCCCAATTTGATTTACTGGCTTCGGACGAACTAATGATAGGAACTGCACGTAGTCCAAAAATTTGCGGCACACGCAACAGCAAAAAAGCAACAAGCTTTGTCGCGCATTAAGCATAATCTTTAAAACAAAATGCGCGTAACACTTGAAACAGAGTTACATTCACATATAACATTGGAATAAAAAAGATACAATAGGTCAATCATTTCCCACACAACTAAGGGCTCTCTGAAACCTGGTTTACATATAACGCTGACCTGACGCCGACCTAGCAGGAATCGCCGACCTGAGTTGGCGAGTATCCCCGTCAGCTTGTCGAAATTAAAACACCAGAGCAGGCAAGTCACTGCTGGCTTCGGGTTTTGTATCGACCATGACTTGATAATCAGGCGCTGCTGTATTTGTTTCTTAAATCTGAAATTTTGCATTGCTTGTTTTTTCACGATGCTTAATATGAACAATACATAACTCTTCCTTGATAACGATGTCTTGCTTCTCTGATCCTGAACGAATTATGGAAAATTTAAGTCGGCGGCAGTACCAAATGGCCTTTCTAGATTTACTGCGACAAGTCGGCGACTGTTGGAAAAATTGTACCTTTGCCGACTTTCCCGACTGCAGTCGGCAATCTCCCAGACATCGGCTACGACGCCGACAGCATGTTTTCATATGCTCAAAAATCCGCGGTAGGTCGGCGCTAGGACGGCCTGATATGGAAACCAGGTTTCAGTTTCTTCATTGTCGTTCCATACTTCCGCATTTCGTCGAAGTGGCTTCTGTATAATTTATAACTCATTTAATAACAAAATTTCTATGTTATCCGTTTTGTGCTGTAACGTTTTGAAAAATAATTGCAAAAGAGGGATATATGGCGTTATACATTTTTGACGTAATTAACTAATGAATTGATACCTTGAAACGACAACTCCAGAGACAATCCCCGCTAAACTTCCAGAGGTGCCAAGCCATGATGCTGCTTGCTGAGAGACATTAAATTTGGATACAATCACGTCCATAACCGACTGCCAACCGGTGGTGACGCCGAATTGTAACGCAAACAAAACTGTCAGGAGCCAGAAGGATTTGTTGGTCAGCATGCGAAATAAACTTGTTTTAGAATCCAGTTGGCTTTCCTTTTTTGTAGCTGAATGGCTAGGTGCGAGTGGCGGTTTGTTTGGAAAGTAGACTAACAGCGCAATAAACACGGCACAACCAAGGGCAGCCTAAATAAAAAAAATCAAAATACAAAACTTAGTCAAGATGGTAGGTACATGTTATTCACTAAAAATAGTATACTCACACTGGATACTACACGGTGACGCGAACATATGAATTTTTTTTTAGTGGTGAAAACTAAATGTAGTATTTAACACTAGAAATTAAAATAAGATTCATATCTTCAAGTTAGAGCCAACGTTTTATCTCTTTTTATTATATGAACAGACTGAATGAGACAAACTAAAATAAAAAAAATATTAAGTTTAATTAAATCTCAATGCAAAGATAGAAATATTATTTACAAGAACGGGCATTACAGGTTATATAACACTAAAACTGGATATAACTACATATAAGTAATAAATGCCCTTAACTTTAAAATAAAAACGAGTCCGAGAAAAGTTTTTTTTACTGACTTTGACTGTTTTCAATTCAGTGAAGATTCAACAATGATTCTTCTTTCATTTTCTTTTGAAAAATTAAACAAACCGCGTACTGAAACCTCTACGAAAACCCGATCCTGAGCGCCATATTTTTGTAGAAAGAAGTGACGAGAAATTGGCGGGAAAATTATTTTAGGACGCGCGCGCGTACATTCGGGAGACTACTTTGGTACAAAACTTTCTTTTATCTTTTATTAGTGAAAATATGCAAAATACGAGCAGGAGCAATAGGAACAGGCGTGTAGCACAGTTGGTGCGCTGCCTTCTGTGCTGGAGGTCTCCAGTTCGATTCTCAGTGACTCCAACGTCTGTTCCAATTTTTCTCTGATCTGTGTAGCTGTAGCTTTAAATACCCGTAAAATGGAGCACTGACAGAGGG
>JANCMA020672799.1:0-41949 GCA_024336925.2 Zoanthus solanderi
AAAAATGATGGTAAAAAGAATGATGGTAAAAAAAATGATGGTAAAAAGAATGATGGTAAAAAGAATGATGGTAAAAAAAATGATGGTAAAAAAATGATGGTAAAAAGAATGATGGTAAAAAAAATGATGGTAAAAAGAATGATGGGAAAAAGAATGAAAGTAATAAAAGAAATGAGGGTAATAAAAAGATCGATGAAAATTAAAAGACCGAGGGTGGTATAATGGTGGGTGGGATTCAGAAGCGTAGGCTCCGCCCCCTGTTGTTGGACCTCGCCCCGCCAAGATTCCCGTGTCAAGGAAGCATCAGTCCGCCCCTTCCTTTGAGTTAGTGAGGAAGGCCCTTACTGAAGACTTCGGATCCTTGTTTTTCTGATGATGATTTACGTTAATGAGTACTTTATTTTCATTACCCTTGTTATGGCGTGTTTGTGTTTAACCTTAAACTGTAATGGCCTTCGAGATGTAGGCAAGCGGAGGGCTTTGATTCAGTGGCTCATGCCCCTAAATCCTTCGTTTCTTCTGATTCAGGAGCCTCGTGCAATGTCGTCTTAGTTTTCGCTATTCGGCCATTTGTTGGGGGCCTCTCACCACACTCGCAAGAGTGCGGGGGTGGCGGTTGTTGCGTCTCACTCCTCTGTGGTGTCTGTCTCGCAGAAGTGGAGGGACAATGAGGGTCGTTTTGTTTGTATTGAACTTCGTGTCCGTGGCGTTTGTTTTCGTATATCATCGGTTTATGCGCCTAATATGAATCTCGAACGGAATGATTTCCCTGAAGCTATTCTCCCGCTGTTAAACCCTCTGGCAGCAAATGTCATCGGGGGCGATTTCAACTCTGTACCGGATATCTTAAGTGATCGTTTAGGTGGCAATCCATCTGAACATCATAATTCGACTGTTGGTCTTCAACGCCTTGTGCGTTCTTCTTCTACTGTTGATGTTTGGCGGGCGGTCCATCCTTATGTTCAGGCCTTTACTTGGTCTAACCGGTCCTCAACCATCTCTTCTCAAATTGATCTTATGTTCTGTCCTGTTAACTGGTTGTCATGTGTCTCATCTTCCCATATTATCCCCTGTCCCCATTCTGATCATTGTGCCGTTACTTTTGCTGTTTCTAAGATTCCTGACTCCCTCGATATTGGTCCCGGATATTGGAAACTAAATTGTCAGTTCCTAGAAGACGCTCATTTGGGCTTCCTGGCAGGCCCAGAAGTCCTCCTTCTCCTCCCTCCTTTCGTGGTGGGATGTGGGGAAAGTCCATATCAAATCTATTTGCGTTCGTTATTGTCAGCTTGCTTCCATGCATAGGCGAGCTGATTATCTTTCTCTTTGTAATGAGATGTCCTCCCTGAAGCTGTCCATTGATCTCGGCCATCTGTCTCGTTTGACCCGTTATCGGGAACTTCTTGCTCAGCAGAGGGATTTCGATCGCCAGGGGGCCAAAGCAGCCTCCGTTAGAGCTCGTGTGAAGTGGGCTGAGGAGGGTGAAACCTATTTTTGTCGCTTGGAGCGCAAACGTGCTGCTGACCGATTCATTTATTCCGTTGACACTCCTTCTGGGTCTACCTGTACTTCTGTTGCTTCCTTAAAGGCCTTCCTTAACTTTTATGCAGATCTGTTTACCTCGTCCCGAACCTTTGCTTCTGATCGCGAGGAAATGATTAATAATTTATCTAATTGCTTGTCAGCTGACGAGCGTGAGGCCTGTGAAGGTCTTTTAACCATGAAAGAGTGTCTTGTCGCTCTAAGGGGGATGGTAAGGAGCAGCGCATCGGGGGTAGATGGGTTCCCCATGGAATTTTATCTTGGCTTTTGGGACTCACGAGCTGGGGCATATGTCCCCTTCCCATGTCATGGGCTTATCACTCTCCTTCTTAAGGGGGGCTATTGACTCGTAGTCCATTCGTCCTCGAGGTCTAATTGTTACATACTTATGATTTTAAATTAGTAGAATGAAGAACAAATAAAGAGCGCATGCGTCCTGAGTGAACACAACCCTAATAAGTGTTACGTATTTCATGATAGATATTTTGAATTCGGTTGAGCGGGGAGCGAATTATAATATAAAGGATTTTAGTTTCAGCAAGACAAAGATCTTACTTATAGAAATAAATATGCAAATATTAATGAGCACATTTCCCAGGCATCAGCGATTGGGTAACCAGCGTAGTGGCTCTTGGGGAAATTGGGACTTGGGCTCTCTACCCCAGTCCCCCCAAAGAGCCGCTACGCAAGCTAGCGATTGACAATAGAGCATGGAATCACAAAACCGGACATTAGTCATTCATTTAAGGTGTTAAATAGGTGTAAAACAAAATTTGATTGTCTTGTTTACGAATCATTTTGTCGGAAATGTTCATTTGAGACAATCAGCCAGCACCAAGCAAACAATCGGGCAAAAGTCTTTGTTTGATTCGTTAGTTGCCCAGTAATATATTCTAGCCCATTTGCATATTTATTTGTATAAATAAGATCTATATTTTACTGAAATTAAAATCCTTAATAATGGGTCACGATTATTCCGAAATGTTGGACATACGCGTTTATTTTTATTCTCAATATGTTACGGTTCTTTCTACAATGCACTATAAATAAAAACTTTAATATTTCCATTGCGCTCTGTTTCCAATTAAAAAAGAAACAGCATTTTTATTCGCAGTTGCAGCTGGTCAGAGGAAGGAGATACCAGCAGTTCAAACCACAACTCACATCCCAGCAGCCAGGCGGTTATCGGCTAACTTTGGAACAATTGCACTTGATAATGATTCTCAAAAGGTCCAGCCCCCAAACCAAACCTACTCTCCCTGGAATGAAATGGATGCATCCATTGACTATAAAACCGAACCAGTTTATACATTTTGTGGTTCCTGCAAGAATAATGTCTTGACGTTCGTTCGTTACAAAGTCGGAAAACTGACAATAATGATCGCGGGCTTCATGTGTTTGGTGGGCTGTGTGGCGGGGTGCTGCCTGGTGCCATTTGCCTTGCGCACTACCCGTGATGTCGTTCATGCTTGTCCCAACTGCAAGATGGAGCTTGGACGGTTTGAAAAAAAGCTTTAGGAGGTGCCATAAACTCTCTAAAAGCTCCCTTGGAAAAATAAGTTTCCCTCTCTAATAAGCCCCTCAGCCAAAAGTTTCAAATATGTTAAAAACGCAAATCAAAAGCGCAAACAGGAAATGTATATTTCTAAAAATGTATTTTATCTTTATTATCAATAGTCAAAACACGAACTTCGTGACTCATAACAGTCATACCTGTTTCAGGTTTTGAAAAAAGTTGATTTACTAGTTGTTAAATTCAAACTGGAACAGTATAAGCGTTAATTTTGTGGCTACTGCGTCGACAGACGGTAGCAATTTTGTTATCGCCTGGGTAAGCGAGTATGTTACACCACAACAGGAAGCCTAGGTAAGTCACCAAATACCACAGGAAGCCCGCAAATTTTTTAAACTTGTGGTATAGCAGTTTCGATTAAATAATACATTTATTACATTTTGCCGTATACATTTTCTTCCAATCTTTTAATTTTGATATTTGTCTTGATAACATTCAGAAACTAAATGCCAATGTTACAAACTACAAAAATTAGCTTGTAATCGATAGAATGCACAAATAAAACATTCTAAACTAGATTACCTACCTCGCATTTCAAGTCTACTTGCAGTAGCCACAAGCGCTTAAAAAGCTCCTTTTATTGTAAGATGTGGCTACAAAGAAAAACCATCAAAGATGTAGCACATGCGTGCCTGAACTGTAGCGCATGCGTGCTTGAATTGAGTACTCGCAGCTATTGAAATATATAACCACTAAGGTCACGTTGGTAGAGGGCAAGAATAATAAGAGGCCTTCAAACAGCACGTATAGCTCCTGTAAACAAGCTAAAAGTCATTTGCGATGGTGAATTTTCATTTTTTTCAATGAGATGAACTTGGAATGATTTTAATTAATTAAATAATTGTGTTTAGGTAAAATAAATTGACTGCATTTTTATGAAGCAAAGAGTGCACAGATTATTTGTTATTTGCCTCTCAAGATAATTGTCCAGTATCCTCGATTGTAAAGTTGGGTATATTGTTGTATAGCTTAAACAGCAGTTCAATTTTAATAATACCATCTTTCTCAAAAGCAGGAAAACATGTTTAGGCTTTAGTAAAAATAACATACAAACTACGGTTATAAACATAACGAGACAACGCATGTTGTAAAAGCTTTCATTTATAAACTATTTATGTTATTTTTACTAAAGTTAAAATAGCCGAAGAATGTATGTGACACGATCTTACACCACTCGATAACATTATGGCTCCGCTCGCCACTAGCCTATAGGCAGGAGACATAAAAACAAATGACATTGGAATCCTTATTCTGTACCAGAGCTAGTTCAGCTGACTTTTACTACCCTATAATAAACTCCCTTAATCCCACCCCTCTCCCCTCACACACAAACATTAGGGCAGTCGTTTTCCATAGGATATGCACTAGCGCATTCTAGTTAAAAAGAACTTATTCTAAATCGTTTCAAGATTTTTGAGCGGCAACTCTGATTTCCTTATTACTTGTGCCAGCAGCGAAGCGCGGCACAAGTTTAGGTTTGCCCCGTGTTTTTTTCTTTAGTTTGTGCCGAGGTCTTCAGCCACTTGATGTAATACTTGCGTATACAGTCAGAACTCAATAAAATCAAAAGCTTTCACATTTTATCCACGAGCTGGCACAAGTATACGCTCCTAGAGCGTCTTGTTAATTTAAAAGGTTGTATTAGTCACGCCCCATTATTTCGTCTTTTGAGTTGTATCGTTTTGCCTCGTTAAATTTTTTGAGTGACGAATCTAATAAATAAAATAGATAAATAAACAGCCTAGACAAAGAATTCCCCAAATATCACCCACACCATAAGACCTCTGAAAGGAATACAATCAACTCCTACCGTTCCTCCTGTCTCAAGCGTGAGTTCTTTGATAGTTTTAGTTTTATACAACTTGGTTTTCTCGGACATATCTTCTTCTAAAATTGAGATCTATAATGTAAATAAATAAAAAAAAAATGAAAGCTTTCTTCAGCTGAGTTTTGTCATATTATAAAATAAATCTCTTTCCTTACAACCATAACTTCCTGGGCTTGCAAAAAGGTGAAACAAACAAACGTTTAAAATCTTAAAATGAAATACATTTGAGTATTACAAAGAATGTTTAGTTTATTATATTTTCTCTGTATTTTTCTACATTTTGGAGATAAAAAAAAAAAAAAAAACGCCAATATCACCTTAAAAGCGGCATAGAAAGGTACGCAAGTTTCATCATCACTCTGTTGGAAAGCATTCAAAACTTTGAACTTAAATCTTATTCATTTTCTTCATTCGCTATATTAAACGGTCAGATCGGTTGTCCGGCATTCATTGCGGGCGCTTTCAATTTCGCGTTATTGAAAATTTCAGGTTTTTAGTAAGTTATATACCGGCCCATAATCTAATGCAATCGGAAGTCAGCAAGAATGTTGGTTGTTCTAAATAATAACTGGCTAACGTTTACTTAAACCTTAACAGAACTTTATTTTTGATATTTATGTAAACCAAAACATAAATGATAGGCAATCCACGACTGAATGGGCTACTGCAGCAGTCATAGTCAAATAAATAAGTAGCAATAGTTCTCTTAAATGATTAAAGAATTAAAACAAATTCTATTATGATAATTTCAAATTCATTTAAAAAATTTCCAAAGAAACATATGGGTTACGGACAATTCTACAAAAGTGTCCGGAAGCTATACATTTCTTTGGAAATACTTGTATGTTAAAACAATTATAAATCGTTTACTATTGATTCGTTTAACACTAAACTTTGTGATTTTGTTATTTAATTGAAGGATTTGTACCCAGGCCCCCGAGATACAATAACTTGTGAGTAATCTTTGGTTACATACAAGCTAATGTTACACCTGCCTTTGAAAGATTCTTCTCGAATAGAAAAATTTCGTCCATTTCTCTAGTGTAGTTCTCGTTCCAGTCTTCCAGCAGAGAGGTTATACCGTTCATCAGTTCAAGATAAGCTTTTTTCACCTGTGAAGGAATAATTTTGAATATCCAGTTATTAAAAGGCTAACGTTTGTGATTTTAATAATATAAAACTTAAACGTTTTCGACTATTCAACCATCTAGAGGGTATGTCAATTTTATTGATGTTTCTAACTGTATACAAATGTAACTCGAAGCCATTTCACTATAAATCTGGCAGTCGGTCATTTGCTGGGGCAAAAAATGCTTTTCTGCAGCCTTCACAAGTGCATCAAAATGAGCGTTCAAGTGAAAACAATTATAAGAACATTAGGAAATCCACGCAAATATTTGAAGTGAGAGCTGGCAAACCAAATGACACAAGAAGCTCGAGAACCCACGACAGTGTTAGTGGCACACACGAGTTAGGTTCCAGTCACAATGCATGTTGATGAGGCCTTAAAAGACCGAAACATCGCTAGCTGTCCATGGTTGCTAACATTCAGGCCTGCTCTTTTTTACGGTAGATTTAAAAGGCAATACCCGCTTTAATTAGCTACTAGCACGTATGTGTTATCAATACGTGAGGATTAGCATTTAAGCCACTACTCACAAGCATTAAGTATTTATTCTGTATTTTGAACATTTTTACCGCATTATCGTGTGGTTTGTTTCCAAGAATAACCGCTTGTGAAATCTTGTGGAATGGCTGGTCAATCTAAAAAGAATTGAAGTTAGCTGTGTCAACATCTGCTGAATATGTAATGGTTGAACTGGTGAAAGCTATACAGTTTTGTTATCCACTGGTGTCATTTTCTGAAAAGGGGAGTAGCATTTGTGCCGATATACTATTATCTAATCCGATTAGGTATTAAAATAACTATTCATTGTTTCAGATAAGTGCTTGATAGCATGTGTAATAAATATCCCACTACTACTATACATACAAAAAAAACGCAAAAAGACAAAACACGCACAGCAAGACAAAACACGCACAGAAAGAAGAAAACACATACATAAAGTCCAAAACACACACAGAGAGTCGAAAACACGCGCAGAGAGTTGAAGAAAGGGATGGGACTGATCACAGTTAGGGATAGTTGACACGGTTAGGGATAGTTGATCACAGCTAGGGATAGTTGATCACAGCTAGGGATAGTTGATTACAGTTAGGGATAGCTGATCACAGCTAAGGGATAGTTGATCACAGTTAGGGATAGTTGATCATAGCTAGGGATAGTTGATTACAGTTAGGGATAGTTTATCACAGCTAGGAATAGTTGATCACAGCTAGGGATAGTTGATCACAGCTAGGAATAGTTGATTACAGTTAGGGATAGTTGACACGGTTAGGGATAGTTAATCACAGCTAGGGATAGTTGATTACAGTTAGGGATAGCTGATCACAGCTAGGAATAGTTGATCACAGCTAGGGATAGTTGATCACAGTTAGGGATAGTTGACACGGTTAGGGATAGTTGATCACAGCTAGGGATAGTTGATTACAGTTAGGGATAGCTGATCACAGCTAGGGATAGTTGATCACAGTTAGGGATAGTTGATCATAGCTAGGGATAGTTGATTACAGTTAGGGATAGTTGATTACAGTTAGGAATAGTTGATCACAGCTAGGGATAGTTGATCACAGCTAGGAATAGTTGATTACAGTTAGGGATAGTTGATCACAGCTAGTGATAGTTGATTACAGTTAGGGATAGTTGATCACAGCTAGGGATAGTTGATCACAGCTAGGGATAGTTGATCACAGCTAGGGATAGTTGATCACAGTTAGGGATAGTTGATCACAGTTAGGGATAGTTGATCACAGCTAGGGACAGTTAATCGCGGCTAGGTACAGTTGATCATATATGTTTATGTAAGTATGCGCCATCCACCATAATGTACCATGAAGGACCTACCCAAAATTATGGAACCCAGTCTCCGCGGCTTGGTGCTTGTGTTGTGTGAGTTTCTGCGCGTGTTTTGTCTTTCTGTGCGTGTTTTCATTTTTCTGTGTGTGCTTTTTCTTTCTGTGCATGTATTCGTCTTTCTGCGCGTGTTTTATGTACAATAAAGAGTATTTTTTGTTTCAATAAACGTCTTTTGTGTTTTTTTCTTGTTATTTGTGTTTTGCACTTCTGGGCCACCGTAATTGACTCATTTTTCATCAACACACGCTGCCATTCGCTAATTCGACAAAAGCGTTAGCGAAATCTCCTTCTTACTTTATATAGAAAATTATCTTTTCTCTAGTCTCGTATGCCGTATGGCTTTAGTCTTTTCTCTAGTCTCGTATGTCGTATGGCTTTATAATGAGCTGCCGCCTGGCAGCCTCGACCCTGTGCTTTGTTTCTACTAGTTTTAGTACTGGTATTACTACTCTGACTAACATTAACGCTAATATCATCATTATCATCATCATCATTATCACCATCATCATCATCATCATCATCATCATTACCACCATCATCATCATCATCATCATCATCGTCGTCGTCGTCGTCGTCCTTATTATTTCATCACTATCACCAACGTCAATTTCATTATCATTATCAAAATCATCCTCATCCTTGTTCTTATCATCATCATATCATTCAAGAAAATTAAAAGAGCATGAAATACCGTTAAAATGTTCCTCGCAGAATTTTTGTAATCTGGTTCTGCATTAATTTTAAAAAGGGCCATTGCTCCAAGATCTCGGTGAATTGTGGCTAAGGATTCAATGAGGTTCCAGTTGCTTTCGTTCCAGTTTTTGTCAGTAACGTTCCAAGAGCCATATTTGGCTATCACTTGGCTCAAAGGCAAACCACGCACTCTGTTGATCTGACTAGTGTTCACGCATGCGTCATAGTAAACAAACATTTTCTTGACTGCTTCATTCTGTAATAAAGTACATACGTACATTGAAGTAAATTGTTGTTCTTATTATTGACATTTCCATGTTCATTCGATATTTTCAGCAGATTTTGTGTGTCCAGTGTTTGTGATGGCATGTGCTATGTTGGTTAACATACTTGACTTGTGATTTCTGAACTAGGCTTTGAATTCGGTGGCAGTGCAACTTACATATTGCAGTGAGCACTTGGTACAAGTAGCTAAATGAATTACAATAATGGTGTTATAAATGGATGCTGCGTCGGTGTGAATTTAAATGAACTAAACAAATTTACTATATTTAAATATTTTACTATAGTGAAAGTTTTAAATTTTACACCGTAATGAATTGACGTTTCGGACTGTTGTCCTTCGTCGGAGTGAATGCTAAATTCACATCACTCCAACGAAGGGCTACAGTCCGAAACGTCAATTCACTACGTTGTAAAATTTAAAAATTTCATGATCACTGCTTGTAAAACTGTTACATTAATGGTGTACACGTAATAAGTAATATTCTTTGTTGTTTGATAAAATACTTTCTTCCCGTTTCGACGCTTTGGAACTTATTGCTTTGTCTTAAATAATTCTTACAGAAATTGTATTGCGCGAAGGCAATCTTATTTTTGAATTAATGCAAAAGAATTCTAAAACAGTTGCCATTTATTATCAAGATTGACGACACACGGATGCTGCCTCAGACACTTACTACTCAAACGTAATATGGCTGTAAACTTGTGATTAGTGAATCTGTATTTCTAACGTTAACAAAAGACTGATTTATTAGTGTCTGTTTCTAAATTACACGATAGGTATCGCAATTATTTGGAGTGAAAATTTAATAAAATAAATGTATCAAGCTGTAGTAATTAGTTCTGTTAAACTCCGAAGGATACTAGGGAGATGGTAGCAAGAACAGAACACCCATACTCTGAAAGGGAGGCTTTTGTATGTAGGAAGAAAGAACAATCACCAAAAAAGTGTAAAAAATGGGGAATTAAGGTTTTCGGAAAAAATAGGGGTTTTCCTCTGCTTAAAGCTAAAGGGTTGAGAGACAGTAAGAGTCCCTCAAATTTATATAATCATTAACTAACGTAAGTCACGCGCCAGGAGTTCTTGCCCAGTCTCCCAAAGCTAATGGTTAATTATTTCATTGGTCGATGTCACAGAAAGAAAGAAAAGAGAAATACCGGAGATTATTTGGGAGTTAAATTGAGATCAAAGATAACCAACACACGTGTGAGGTCCAGGATTTGTAATGTTGGAAAGCGAAGTGATGAACGCTAGGACAAGAAGAGTTCCACAGGTAGTGGAACAACAATAAATTGCTATTACTCTATTTGTGACCTATTGTAAATCCTACATTCTGATTGGCTATTCAACCAAGGGGACTGTTATCAATAGTATTACCCTATTATTTATATGATATAATATGATATGGCCATCAAGGTTGATAATGCCGACTCCGTCTGGCGTGCCGTCGTTCGCGTCTGGCCCGAGCTGCCTCAGCCAAGGTTGTCGCAGCGGCTTTTCATCCGTTGTAGAGGAAGGCCCTCAAAACATTTCTGTCCTGAGAGGATTTGTACCAATCGACTCCCATGTTGAACAGTTTAAGGTCCTCCTTAATACAACCTTTCCACCTTTTATGTGGACTGCCTTTCTCTTTCCAGTGCTCAGCTCACTCTCTTTCCAGTGCTCAGCACCTGCTTGGGAAGCCTATCCTCTGGCATTCTGCAAACGTCGCCAAGCCAGCGCAGTCTGTTACCCCTTATGAGGACCTCAGAAGGTTGAGACTTCGCTCTCACATGCACGTCAACATTTGGGACTCTATCCCACCAGCGGATTCCCAACAACTGACATAGGCAACGCTGGTTGAAGTTCTCGATCTTAGGGAGATGTCTAACTTGGGTGGTCCACGTTTCACTGCCGTAAAGTAAAGTTGGAACAATCACGGCATTGTACACGAGGAGTTTCGTATTGATAGATATTCCATTGTGATCCCAAATCTTAGGTTTGAGGGAATAGAACGTCCTGCTGGCTTTTGCAATCCTCTCTTCTATCTCCTTATCAAGCTGACAGTCATTGGTAACAGTGCCACCAAGGTAACAAAACTTTAATGAGATGGTAAGCGCTTTGTCTTCTAAATAGGTATATATATAGGGGGTGGATCTCCTGACTGTTTTTCCTTGCTGATAGTTAAGCCCCACTGCCTGCAAGCACTGTTCAGATTGTTGATGAGGAGTTGGAGTGCTTCATGCTCATGCCTGTCGAAACCCGCGTCATCTAAATACAGGAGTTCACTGACTGTAGTTGTTTTGCTAGCTTGGTGCGAAGACGTCTACTATTAGATTGATTGCAAATACTGCATTCTGATTGGCTTCTACGGGGGGCCTATTATCGATATTGTCTCTATTCTAGTGGACTATTGAAAATCTTGCATTCTGATTGGATATATCAGGAGTCTATTATCAATATTTAGTATTGCTCTGTTAAAGAACAACTGCAAATTCAGCATTCTGATTGATTACTCTACAAGAGGTCTATCAGTAATATCTCTCTTAAAGTGGACAATTGCAAATCCAAAATTCTGATTAGTTATTCTATCAGGTGCATAATTTTTTATTGTCATAATTTTACTCTTCTAGTGTATTCTACGAGAGGTCTGTTATCAATAACATCAGACTACTAGTGGATTATTGCCAATCAGAATGCAGGATTTCAAGGGGTCTATTACCAAAAGCATCAGTCTACTAGTGGCCAGGACTATTGCAAATCCTTCATTTTTATTCAGGTTTTAGCTACTCTGCAAGGGGTCTGTTGTCAATAGTTTCACTCTTCTGGTGGACAATTCTAAATCCTTTAATCTGATTAGCTACTTTATCAGGTCAATTTTTTAAAAACTCCCTCAGTAGCCAAAACTTGCGTTTCATTACCAAAAAAAAAAAAAAAGAAAATTAGTAATCTTGTTTTTGGAAGAGTTGAATAAAAATGCTAAAACAATTATAGACATCTCGACCTCATGCTCAAAGCAAATAAATAGTCCATTGATTTTCAGCCTCACCGTTGATTGTACCCAGTCCATTTGCTCTACTTTTTTTTCAAAGAGATATTTCAAAAAAAGTGATAAACTAAATTCAGTCAAGCAATAAAATATGGTGCAATTCCCGAAAAGATTTCAAAATTAGGATACGAAACTGTAACGATAGCAGTAAAACGTCAAGTACCACATGTGTAGAAATTAAAATATTACACATGACATACAAATATTACATATTACATACAACTTTAATATGAACTGATTTAGGAATTTCAATAAATTATCATTTCAATAAATTCTCATATGAAGAAATTCTCATATCAAGAAATTCTCATATCAAGAAAGTCTCATATCAAGAAATTTTAATATCAAGAAATTCTCATATCAAGAAATTCTAATATCAAGAAATTCTCATATCAAGAAATTCTCATTTTAAGAATGAAAAGCTTCAAACCTGTGAGTACTTCTTTCTTATCTTTGGATCAACGATTAACCTTTCAAAGAAGTTGCTATTCTTTTTTCTTAGAGCGAGCGGCTGATTCCAAGCTGGCAGGTTTTCCGGTATCGGGTTATTTCTTATCCACCCTCCACAAGAGTACATGTAGAAGTCACTGCATGGGTCAACAGTTTTGTCCATAGCGCGTAGAATCTCTAAACAACAGAAGTTATCAAATTTACAGTTAGCAAATTTACAAAAGATTTTAGAAACGAGACAATATTTTTGATTTTATTCAAAGACGTGTTTTACGATTATCTTCAGTTGGAAAAGAGTTAGTAGAGTGGACTGGTTAGGAAACTTGACGACTTTCTTTGTTATATGTTTTTGTTCTCTTTTTCCCTATTGAAATATGACGTTGACCGTGCACAAATAACAAAAGGTTTTGAGATGCAAATGAACAAACGGCCAATAGACTAATGAAGCATAACACCTAGAACAAAAGATCCTAATCGTGACCGTGCACACAACATGAAACAAAGACACATTGTTATCTTCTTTGTGGTTTGCTAAGTTTCCTAACCAGACCACTCTAACAACTTTGGTTGGAGTATAATTCACAATGGATTATACTCTATATGATTTTAAACGCACTATCTACTATAATAGACTCTCACATAAACAATGGTGAAATTTATCATATGACGAATTATTGTATAATGCTAAAGATTTTTTTTAACCTTTTGTGTTTTAATTTTCTTTCTCTTTCCGGAATTCGTTGTAAATTTACATTTATAAAAGATACTTTTAAATTTATAAATATGTATAGGTAATCGCATGGGGCCGAGTAAAATTAAGGACTAATTTCATGAGTGTTTTCAATTCTTTCCAAAATTTCCCGAGTCGCGGAGCGACTGAAAACACAAAATTTTACGAGGAACCATGCGATGACATGTTTATGACATCGAGGGCAAAAATCTTCGCGCGCTTTCCTCTAAACCAATCAGATCAAGACAAGTAGCATTGTCTGTAAATCAAGTTTTAATATGCAAATTCATTTAACGCCGATAGTGGGAGTTGCCACATAAATCTATAGTGCGATTGGTAAGACCTCTGCCTTCCAACCGAACCTTGGTGCTTAGTTCTATCCCGTCGCAACTGTAATATTTGAGCATTTGTGTGACCTTCTTTTTCGCCAAAACGGACGTAGCTTTCGATCCTCGAGGGTAGGAAAATAGAGTACCAGCTTCTGCTGGGAGCTAACCAGGGATAGATTGGTGTCCCGCAATAGTTCTCATCCGCTCTAACTGACAAGCCGGAGATAAGCACCGAATCCATTGAGCCTCTTGGCTCACGAAAATAATTTAGCCGAGTGTAACCAAGGACATCTGTTTCGGTCTTATTAGACTTGATCAGCCAACAGAAAGATACTATAATGCCATAAATGGAATGCTGCGTCGGTGTTTCTATGGAAACAACTATATAAATTGATAACTAATACACCGTAGTGAAAATAATTTTAGAACTGACGTTTCGGACTGTAGTCTTTCGTCGGAGTGACTAAGGACTACAGTTCGAAACGTCAGTTCACAGTAAAATTCTTTTACTACGATTTCTATATAAGTTATCAATTTATAAAACAGATACTATATAATAGTTATGATACAATCAAATTGAATCAATATTTTAGTCAAAGAAAATAGCATCGCAGTGCTAAAATAAAGATCACAAAAAGTACAAAATAACACTTAAATTTGTTGTTTTAAAGCGCTTTTATGTTTAATAAGCACTTAAAACATTTACAACTTAATTTCTTGTAAAATCTTTTTCTACTGAAATTTATAACATAAAATAAACGATCATTGAACGCAAATTATTTACTATAATTTTTCGTGGTTCATGAAATCCAAAACTGCTATAAAAAAAAATAGTAAAACGAAAATCAAAAATATGTTTGCAAAAGTCGCTTTTAATTTTTAACATATATTAATAAATTCTTCCGCCTGGAGCCAAGTAACTGACAAAAAAATAAGGTATCCATTTGATCGGAATCTGAGGTTTGCTCAAAGTTATGATGAAATATGTAAAACAAATAAAAATTAAAAAGACTGAAAACTATTCGGCAAAATTAAGCTATTTGCCGACAATCAAACAAGTTTAGTTTATTAAATTCATACCCACTTCATTAAGTAAGATTTTTTCCCTGACACTAACCATCTAACCCGAACGTAAGTTCAATAAAACAAAATTAAACGAATGCTTATATCTCTACTTCAAACGTTTACTTCGAATACCGACAAGGCACAAATGCGTAGAATTTGTAAACATCCTCCCTCACAGATTATAACTGAGAGCAAAGACAAAAAAGCGCGAACTTTGCCGCCAAAGGTAAACTACTATTTGTTGCTCTCACTCCAACTGACATGTTATGAATTATTGCAGCGTGAAAACATTCAAGATATTATTTCATTTCAAGAATGATATTTCAAGTATGATGAAGCATAGAAGACTTTGAATCAAAGTGAAGTTTGGTGCCATAGCTAATTATATACGTACTACAGTGAAGTTGACACATACACTTACCAGTGGCTGTATAAACACACTCTTCCGACAAACAAACCAATTCACTAATGTTTGTGCTCGTAGCTTTTCCTACATCGTGCTCTTCTCTGGTTCGCAACCCCAGCAGAAGGCCCAAAAGTATGAAGCAGATTATGACAAGTATTGCAATAATGGCTGCGCAGATTTTTATGTTTTTTCTTGGGTGACATTTACCGACGTGCGGTGAGATTTCTATCTTTGTATTTGTACTGTTTGTTTTGGAATTTGCATCCAATGCTACTTTTTCCTTGTACAATAAATCGCATTCTATATCTGCCATGGCGTTGCTTTCTAGCTGTTTCACCATTACCCTTTCAAAATTATTTTTATGGAAATGAAATAAGTAAAAAAACTGCCGGAGGCTATAAAACCCAGCAAGTGCGAACCACGAATCTCTCAAATGTTTTACAGGGACTGTAGTTAAAAGCGTTGCAGCCGCTTTTTAAAGGTTTTCAGATTCATGTTTCATCACTAATAAAAGTACATCATTTTCAAACTGAAACCAAATTTCGATTAGAAATCTTCATTCTTTCGCCAATTAACAGGTAAAGTTCGGAGACAAGTTTTTCATTGTTTTCACTAAATGTGCATGGTTTTCAGGTGAATGAAGCTCACATGAATACATGCCTTATAAGGATTTCAAATAAAACTGAAAATATAATCGCTTTTTTAATCAATCGACTAATTTCGCATTTATAATGTAATTCAATTTATAATGATTAATGATTATAATTCCGCATTTATAATGTAACGTTTTCTTTCTACTTCCTTAAATTTCATTTTTTGTTTCTCTATTTAAGAAATAAGACTTTGAAGACTTTAACAACCACAAGAAAAAAAACAAAACAAAACAAAACAAAACCCCGTAATGTTCACTATCAAGCATAATTTGCGGAGATAATAGTTTCTTAAGCTTGTGACCTCTTTTAACCTCGTTCTTTTTGTTAACTTGTCTCTTTTTACAACTTATAAGTCCAAACCTGACGTTAAACTCTTCTCATCAGCGGGAGACAAATTGAATCGACCCTAAGGATAAAAAGCTCGGTCAAGCGGTCGTGTTATTTCAACCTTTCTCAGAATTTTATATATGCAAACGGTACCCCTAACTAGTAAGTCTAGATGACATACAGAGAACTATATATACGGTTTTTGTTTTTATAAGAAACGGACTGAGGTTGACAACCGCAAATAACTGATTTAAATTTTAAGAGCGTGCAAAGAAGATTCCCGAGATTGTTTAATAATGAGCGTGAGATTAATATTTGGAGCACTGCAGAAGTTATGAAAACAATGTTTTACTGCTTATATATATTCGTCACTGCGAACAACAACGTAGGTGGCAATGCATAGCAAATGAAAAATCCGTGGATGAAACAGCAGTATGAGACTCGGTGTTCTGATTCACAAATGTAGGGTGGAATTGCAACTAAAATGTTGAGGAAGGGTGATTTAATGAAGGATTTTATGCAGCCGAAACCAATTGTAGAATTGTACACAATTTAGGCATCCTGCTGATGAACAGTAACTGTTTTGCTATTTTTTTTTTCAGCAGCACTTTGGTTATGTCTGTACAGATATCTTTATGCAAATAGAAAACACCAACAGACAAAATTATGTAAAAGGAAAATTTAAAATGAATCCTCGAACAAATTAGAAACATACACCCACGTTTCAAAATCGAGACGTTCTTAAACTGAACAATTTTCGTTGACAGAAAAAGATAAAAAAACACCAGTTAGGGAGCCCTAGAAAAAAGCTTTCTAAACCCTTAAATTATACAAGATCAATGAAGAACAACATTAAATTACTAAAACTGTAAAAACAGTTTTTGCTTAAAATATGTTTTATTTAACACACTTAATAAAGCGGGTTTCCGCGGACAGGCGATGATATCTTATTTCAGACGTACACATTTCAACGTTAACTCAAAGAATCGAATTTTGTTTCGATAGTTGCTAAGAATGTAAAACATAAAATTCATAATTTAAAAATTTTAATCCATCGAAGACAGAATCTGTTTCTGATCCAAGTGGCTTATCGGACCAGGCGCTTATTTCCGGTTTTTGTAGAGTTAAACGCGTGAGAACCTTTAAGTGTCTTGAACGGGACACTAATAATCCGTGGCATGTTTGCTCTCATGTTTGTACTCACTACGGAACTCGGAAGGATGGAAAGCTGAAATAGCTTGGCAGAAAAGGCCACACAAATATTCAAAGCTGGAAGAGCCGAGGATCTCAACCTTGGACCTTGTGGCTAGAAGGCAGAGATCTTACTAACTGTGCCAACCACGCGCTGTCATCAGACAATGTTTGGTGGTAAAGAAGATCACACAAATATTCAGATCTCGGCAAAGCCGGGGATCTTATCTGGGACCTTGTGGCTAGAAGGCAGAGATCTTACCAACTGTGCCACTGAACCACACAAAATTTGCAGTTTTGGACATTTTTAAAGCAAAAAGCATTAAAACGGGCCAACGTTAATGAAAAATTGAACTGCTAATCTGTCTGTAGAACTACAGGTTTTGAGGTAAATGTGTGAACTTACAGTTTTAGTTTTGCACTTAACAAAGGCATATTAAACATACACCCACCCAGGAAAAAAGGGAAAAAAGTTTTTAGCACTTTGTTTCTAAAACAAAATTTATGGATATCATTTGGCGTTAAAGAAAATTTTAAAAAGGGGACGATAACTTCATGGATTCTATTTACTATAATACATAGATAGAATCCTACGCGCGCTCCGATTGATCAAAAAACAATGTTTTATTAGAGTATAAAACGTAGAAAAAGCGTGTTTTATTGTTTTTCACTATTCGGGGCGTGTAGAATTCATATTATAAAGCAAATGAAGAAGCCTAGCCGCGTATTGGACTGTGAATAAACACTCCGGGCATTTGCATTTTTCCTATTTTCTACATTTTGATCGTGTTCTGAAATGCCCGTCATGTTTTATCATAGTCTAATAAATTTTTTCCTTTCTTAACACAGCTGTAGCAATATGGAAATGACTTTGCTTATCACATTTTAAATTTTTTGTTCAAATTGAACTGAACTTTATTGATAGTAATATCGATACATAGTTACAAAAATTGCGAAATCATGTTTTTTTGGCGAAAAGCACTAAATAATGCAATATGAAACAAACTAAACTATTTTAAAATAACTGAAAAAAAAACCAACCTAAAACCTTGCAAAGTTTAGGTTGTTTGAAGTGACCAAAAAACTTTTATCTATTGACAATTCTAAATGTCATTTGAAATTACTATTTGTTCTCAGTGATTAATTACGTTAATATAAAAACATCTAAAATGATTTGAAAACCTTAATCTTAATCACGCCTGTTTGTGTACCTATTTTTTAATAAATTGGGAAAACTTTTAAAGATGAAAAAATTTAGAAGGTTAGAGAAATTTATGTGTGTCCATGGATTTGTTTATCAGTAGTGAGACTGTAAAACTTCAACACTGTGAATTGGTATCCGAAATTTTAAAAGTTTAATTATGTTTTACATATTGATCGGTTTCCTATTAGAATTTTACATATCAAGATGTTATCAATATTAGTGCCAAACCGTCATGTAACCTGATCTGAATCTGTAAAATTTGCCGATATTTTCTTATTTCTTGCATTTAAACCATCCGCACCGGTGTGAAGAGCAGAGGTCCTATAAAGGAGAAGCAATGACAGGGCTAAGCTCACTCGCACGTAATCTGCTACAGAGAAGTCAGGAATTAGTCATTTTTGAATCAAGCTTTGTAATATTTCTAAGTGTCACATCATTACTAGGGAACATTATGGTCTGTTCTGTTGTGCTAAAAAATGCTCGACTACAGACCGTACCCAACATGTTTGTGGTCGCTTTGGCAATCTCTGACATTGCCGTTGCCGTCCTAGCCATGCCTCTAACCGCAGTTGTTCTCTTGCGGGGCAGTTGGCCTTATGATAGGGAGTATAAGTTTTGCCTTTTCATGGGTTTCTGTCTCTTTCAATGTGGTTGCTCTTCCCTCCAAATGATGTGCCAAATAGCAGTAAACAGGTGAGATGATCGCTATGCACAAACAAGCAAAACCCAGCAAGTATCAAAATCTCTTAGTTTATTTTATGATCAACGTAAACATGTTCCCCACAAATTCCCCAGTTTAATCCTGGATCTGCCGAGATTTGAATATTTGTGTGACCTTCTTTTCAACCTAAGCTAACTTAGCTTTCCATCCTTCCGGGGTAGGTAAATGAGTACCAGCGTTTGCTGGGAGCTAACCTGCAATGGATTATTGCACTGTCCAGGGGGAGTCAAAGACTCTCATCCGCTTAGCACTACAAAAACCGGAGATAGCATCAGCTCCACGGGCCACTTGGCTCGTAAAGGATTTAGCTAGCTTTAGCTAAACACTACAACAAATTAATTTCATCAAGATAAAGCAAAATTAACTTAAGTTTTATGAAGATAAACACGGTCTCTCAAAGTTTTTTTTTAAATACTTAGATGCTGTTTTAAAGATCTTAAGGATCCTCTCAATAGAACAGACAGGTCACACAACACTGAGACCACTCCCCTAATTAACAAACGTGAGTTAACAAAAGTGAGTTAAAGTTCGAAAGACCGCCCGGTCCAGAACTTCATTCTTATTGTCCAAACATCGCTACATGAAATAAATATGTTTGTAAATAGATATCTGAACAGAAAGAACTAGAATGTTGCTGAAAATAAATAGCAAAAAGTTACAGTTCATCATCAGGATAAGCAAATTGCGCGCAATTCTACAATTGGTTTTGGCTCCGTTAAATCCTGTACCAATTGAAGAACAATTCAGGTGGAGGGACCCACTAACTGAGCACAGTAACTGAAAAACGTTAGTAAAGTAAGAAACACCAATAGATAAAACCGTAAAACGACATAAAAATAATAAGCCAAATATCATTTTACAGCAAATTCTCTAGAGTGCCTTAATGAATCATATACTGCAACTAACCGCAGTGAGATTTAATCGATGGATGCCAGTTTACCACTAGAGTTGATTAAGGGAAGAGACAGGCGGCAACTGAATAAACTGATCATTAAAACAAGTTCTATAATCAAATTCATATTTTGAAAAAGTTCCAAAGATGTTTTTAACTCTAAAGTTAACGATTTTTTAGGTATTTCTGTGTGGTTAGACGGAATTATTACTTGAGGATCTACAAAAAAAGGAACACTTTTCTTATAATAGTCATGTGTTGGGCTTCGACCCTTGCGGCTTCCGTTCCACCATTACTGTTGAATCCTGGACACTACACATTCCAACCTGGTAAAGCGGTGTGCTTGTATCCATTTGAGGCTAACTTGCCTTTCACCATCTTTATGGATGTAGTTTACATCGGTGTTCCAATGCATATTATGGCCTGTTGTTACTACAAAGTTTACAAGGCCGTCGCCACTTCCAACAGGAAATTTCAAACACAACCAAACCGAAATGCTACTCAGCTCAGCGCAAACGTAGAGGAAGCCAAAGTGACAAAAACGCTTGCAGGTAAGAAACGTGTCTTTTGTTACACACTTGATTTCATCTGAAGTCAACTCGCAGCGGTCACTCAAGCTGACATTATTCAAAGAAATGGTACTCAGCTCAGCGCAAACGTAGAGAAAGCCAAAGTGACAAAAACGCTTGCAGGTAAGAAAGCGTCTTTTGTTACCCATTGATTTAATCTAAAGTCGACTCGTATAGGTCGATCGAGCTGACATTATTCAAATGAATGTTGTCTGAAAAAGTGTTTTCTTTTCTCGGTTTAGTAATCATAATGTTGTATCGTGGAAGTTAGTTTTAAGTGTCTAACTTCTGTTTTGATTTAACAAAATGGCAACCTTGAAAGCAATAGATTACTTTCCACTCATGGGGAATGTGTTTCATTGTGTCTTTCCACTGACAATTTAACATAAACAGAAGTTAATAACTGTCATCTTTAAAAAAATTGTTTAATCACTTTTTTATGTATTTCACTTTATTTACTGTACAATTAATGTAATTTAAGAATGAATTTTAGGGTGTTTGGAGACTATAAGGACACTGTAAACGAGAGTGAAGAAGAGGAATCCTGCCAACAACCAATCCCAGAGGATCTTTTTGTAACCCAAGAAGGGAGGAATGTGTTTACAAAACTTGATTTTTCCAGTGCGTACCAACAATTAGAATTACTGAACTGTTAACAATCAACAACCACAATGGCCAGTTTGAGTATCAACACAGCCCAAAAAACACTTCAGTTTGTCATGGACAAAAGCCTTTATAGAATGAAACACCTTGATTTGTTCAACTACCCTCGAGGAACACGCAGTTCTTCTTGAATAGGTGTTGTAAATGAAAAATAGGGTGGTTCGGTTGTGAAAAAGATAAAGTATCAATTCACTGAAGTAGGCCACAGAATTAATACCCAAGAATTGCATGCCATTGTAGACATAGTAGGGGCGATAAAAGATGAAAAAATGCAGGAAAACGTATCAGAGTTGAAAACTTTCCCAGAGATAGTTACGTGCTATTATCAGTTTATACTTTTCAACAGCATTTGCACCACTGTATACCTACAGAAGAAGAAGTCATAAGAACTAAAGGGCCCAGCAGTGCGGTCAACAAGATAAAGAAACAATTATCTAGTGCGCAAGTGACACGACTTAACCTCTAGTTCTGGAAATGGATGCTTCACCCTATAGCGTCGTCGTAATATCTCATAGAATGTAGAAAAAAGCCCAATTGAAATGCCTCAAAATCATCAACTTCAGCAGAAAAGAACTACACACAACTGTAAAAAAGAAAGCCTTAGAAATCATGTCCGGAGTGCAAAAGTTCCACAAGAACCTATACCACAGAACGTATACATTGTTAACAGGGTCGTATATAGCGGGGAAGTAGGAAACAATGTGTAGCCTGCTTGCAGGCGGTGACGTATTTATCCCAGAAACTACAATCGCCGCCGCCATCATGGATTTCTGCCCGCGCGAGCCTAGGAGGTGTTTATGCCATAATAAATGATGAGTTTTTTTTTTTTAAAAAGCATGTATTGTTTGTTTCCTTAAAGGTCTTAGAGACAACCTTCTGCGCAAGGGTGAAAGCAAAACGTCCCACTAGATACCCTGTCTGTATATGGGAGACCCCTGTAAAAGTGTGCGGAGTTTGCCCCCACAGACAAAAAATCCTATAGGTACGTCCCTGGGTAACCATTCACCATCTTTTTACTAGTACATCTAGTCTGAAGAAAGAAACGCATTCAGATCTAAATACAGTCCCAGATCCAGTTCAGGTAATTTGTCTTCCGCCCAGGTTCATAACCAAATCAGAAAGGCAATGTCTTGCAGGCCCGAGAGACGAATCCCAACGAGTGATAGTATACCGCCGAAAAACTGAGCAAAACATTGTTGAATTGCCAGAAATTAATGTTTACATTGTGAAATTGTGTCAGTGTGAGCACTGAGCAAGGAAGGACAAAGACTTTGATATGTAGTAGTGAATATTTCTTAACGAACGAAAAAACATTGTTGAATTGCCAGAAATTAATGTTTACATTGTGAAATTGTGTAAGTGCGAGCACTAAGCAAGGAAGGACAGAGACTTTGATATGTAGTATAGTGAATATTTCTTAACGAACGAAAAAGACGTATGAATTATAATTGTTTTTATAAAGGAATACCAAAAATAAAGTTATGGGATGCAATGGCGAAGTGTGTGCCTGCTATTGTTTTCGCTATGGGTTTTTAGTCGCTATAACACAGAGTACATTACTGGCCGAATTACAAAAAAGAAAAAAAAATTAGTAAACTCAAACGAAAACAACAAAGATTTATCTGAATGCAACATTAGGAACGAACCAGAGAGAAGAGGATAAAAAAGATTGTTATGCTAATGGGAGGAAAATAGAAAAGGTAAAAAACTGCAAGATGTGAGCGAACAGAGACGGTATCGCCGATCAGTACAAACTAAACATTGAGAAACTGTAGTGCAAACAGTATCTGCAATAAAACATTAATTCAGTCGCACGCAAAAACAGTGAAGAACGGACCACGGGGAGAAGACCGAAATAAGATAATATATTAATCCTTCTGAGAGACAGTAAAACAACCTCGAAGGAGTTCATATCCTTTTAATAGAAGAATTACGGAAGTAATGCACCAAGAAAAGAAAGAAGAACTACCATCTTTGAAATCAAGTAACTGACCTAAAATTTAAAGCTGCGTCTGCAAAGGTGAATGAAACAATGATGTGCATTCGGATTCCTTCTAAAGACATAATTGAGTCGAGCTCTTTGCAATATGCAACAGTTACTTATAGGTATATGTATATGTAGTCACAGAGAGAATGGAAATGAAGAAGGCAAGGAGACTGAGCAAAACGATTGAGGAAATAAATAACGGAAATTCAAGATAACAACAAAGGGATAAGGGTTAAATGAATATATGAAATATCAGCTAGAAGATACTAGACAAAGACAAGCGGGAAAAGACTGAAAACACCAAATCCGATAACAGCTAGCAACTTGGCTAAAAAAAGGGGACGTTGACATCAAATTAGAGGATTCAAGAACTGGAAAAAGAAAGATGCCAACTGGAATAAAAAACATAGCTGCCTGAGTGACACCGTTGCCTCCAAGATTTTCCCCAAAAAGTGCAATCTTGTAACATACCAGAAAGGACGCTGTTAATACAGAAAGACCCAACCTAAAGCAATCCTTTATTATGGAAGTTTTTTTGCAGGAATAATAATAGAAAAACGTTATATAAACCTCGAAAGATATTGATTGTTGGTTGACAAATAAGATGGATACAGAAGAGGACCAAAAGACGCAAAAGAATAACTTGTAAACAAGGCAATCCTAATATGAGCTGTCGGGAAGATTAACCTTTCAATGGTATGGATTAACTACAGGAAGGCATACAAGAAGTTCCTCCTTCCTGGATCCTAATAAATCATCAACAGCATGACTAATGAAGAACAATACTGACATCAGGTAGAATAGAGCTTTGACAAGTTGGCATCAAAAAAGGAATCTTCCGCTAGGAGAACCTTTATTCCTACTCTTTGTTATAATCATGCTACCACTAACCCTACTACTAAGAAACATGAAAGCAGAGTAGACTGTAGAGAAGTCAAATAATTAATTAATTAAAATTAATTAGCATATCTGTAAATTAGTATGCATTCACTGATCCATGTCATTCACTGAAGATGGTCGCTGGAGTGCGGCCGAAATATTTGTTAATAACTACAAGTCTTCTCGTGTGTCTTTTTGTAATTAAACTGTATGCCCGTTTAAACGTTTTCAATTATCTGAACAAAAAGTGAAAATTTGTAAATACATAAAGACTGTGTAAATTTCGTGATTAAAATGTTTCTTTGCTGTTCACGTTTATATATCTTTTATTTACATTTGTATCTCATTAATATTCATATTTTCGATTATCCGGACTATTTACTGAGGTCCCGATGAGTCCGGATAATCGAGGTTTGACGGTAGTTTTTGAATATTTAACAACAACACGAGGCTAAGACTGTATAAAACGAATCTGAAGTTATTTAAATCAGCAGCAACTAGGAATTCGAAACTAGTCTATTGGTAACAACATTTGACCTTCAGCCTTTAAGTAATAGTTGTTTAAACCTTCCACACCCTTAAATTTCTAAAAGCGGTCTTTTCTCTGCTGAAGGTGTTGTCATTGCGTTTGCCTGTTGTTGGCTGCCTATCGGAGTTATCGACACAATCGACGTTATACACGGTGATGCCACGCTTCCGAGGCAGTTGTACCTTATGTACGGCATGTTTATCTTCATATCAAGTACTATTAACCCGTTCATTTACGGCATTCTCAATACAACGTTTCGTCGCGAATTCATCAAGGTGATTTTTGGGAAGCTAGCATCGAGGACAACTGGATTGAAGCTGCAGAAGGTACAGGTGAGACAAGGTGAAGGAGAGAAGTTCGAAATATGCACCGAAACAACGAATGACACTCCACAAATCATACAAAAAAGGGAGGCTTGGAAATGATAATGAACAAGATTTTTTTCATTATATAAACCTAGCAGTAAAAGCATAGACTAAGCAATGAAATAATAATATTTAGAATAATAATGCTTTATTCATGATCAGAGAGATAAAAGAGTTATACTTTTTTAGTGAAGTGTGTTCATATTGGTATAGTGATTGAGATCTACAACGACAAGAAAGGATAAAGTAAGAGAGTAAATCCTCCATATAGGTCTTATTCCTAGGATAATCCCTCTCGAGTTATTTTTAGATATGGTACCCAGCTCTTCCGCGGATGTTACTTGTTATTAAATCAAGAGAGGATGAAGTAAGAGAGTAAATCCTCCATATAGGTCTTATTCCTAGGGTAATCCCTCTTGAGTTATTTTTAGACATTGAACCCAGTTCTTCCGCGGATGTTACTCGCTTGCTAAAGGAGCCCTGAACCCTAAGATTGACTTTTCACCGTTTGAACATTTAAGCATAGTAGAACAACTAAATGAAGATTTTTTATTTTAAGCTGCTCGACTAGCAGTTCAAAAAATTTGATGTTTTGTAACGAATCGACAAAACTTGATCGACAGCTCAATATGTGATGTCAGCGGTTGTTTATGACGTAGTTGCGATACTAGAATGATTAAAACGTGGAAAAACATGGTTACTGTGCGGCTTTTGGCTGCTATAAAAGAAAAACAACCTCGCAAGACATAGATCGCCCAAAACATATCAAGATTTCGAAGCACAATGCCATATTTAAGCTCTGAATATCGTAACCTACGTCATACCATACCGCTGACAATCTCATTAGCGACCACGGTATCAAACCTTTTCTAGAGCGTTTTCTTAGCTTCTTTATTTAATTTCTCAATGTAGTTTAACTTTAATTTAAAAAAAAAACTTCACAGAGTTAATACACTATACCAATAGATTCAAACAAAAATAGGTTAGTTTTAGCATTCAGTTCTCCTTTAAGAGGATGTTTTCATGGAATGAACGTGGAGGAATAGTCGAGTTCGTTGACAAAACTTATAAAAGGACTTTGTACTACATTTCCTGCCATTTTATCTCAAGCCATTTTGTGAAAAGTCCTCGCAACGCAAGTAACATCCACGGAAGAGCTGGGAGGAATAATCCTAGGATTTAGACCTACATGGGGAATTCACTCTCTTACCCTTCTTCCTCTCTTGACAACAATTACTTTAATTGAGTTTGTATCGCGGTTATACATTAATATTAACGTTATAAGATGATCCAAAAACTGTTTGAGACTGTTTTATGTCACGAAAGAAATTAATATTAATCAGCATAGGTAACTTTTTAATTTACATGTACCACGGTGGTTAAACCAAAAAACTAGAACATCTATGAGGTCATGTTTTTACTGTCATTAAATCCAAATTGAAAAAGTAAAAAAGAAAATAAACTGGGAAAATTACAAGTCAACTCTGTACAATTAAAAACTTTAATAGTGAATTGTACATGTACAACAACTTAAACAATTAAGTATTTATTACTAAGACCTTTTTGCTGTGCGTGTGAAAATATTTTTCAACATTATTTGTTAATCAAGAGTAGATTGAAATGGTTTAAATTTTAGAAAATCAGTCCGCAAGATGCTATTCCTGGGTGAAAACTTTTTTTCGCTTTTCGTCATTTTAAATCACTGGTATAAAGATAAATTTATCTCGAAAACAGTGACCGTACAGCATAAGTGCTATGTAACCTTAAATTATATTCGATATTCATTAAACAAAAGTGGCGTATTTTACAACGGGTAATAATACATAATAGCCATCTTTTGAATGAAACATAAGAAAAAAGACATTAATAAAACTCTAAATGATATTCAAATCAAGTTAAGTAAAACACCAAACAAATTCTTTATTCGACCTTTTCTGCAACACGTCTTTGTTAAAAAAATGAAGTTAAACTGACACAAAATGTTGGAAAATGTACTCTACAAAGCCACTGAGCACACAAATAAAAGCTTTCGCTCTGTCTCTTTTTATGTTCAGCTCCGTCTCTGTTCCCCATGGGTATCACATGATTATTTGAAAACAGAATATAAACTTCAGTTTTCTTTTTAGCTATTCATATTTTAACCTGAAGATGAGTTAATGCTCGAAAACCTGTCATTAATTGTAAATAGTTAATAGTTTTTACCTTTTATGAATAATTTTTATCCTGACGAATTATGTTAAATTAAACGATTAGTAAATAAAAAGAAATGGAAATAAGAAGTTATATTTTAATGTTTTTAATTTACTGTTTAGTCAAAGACTTTCAACAATCCGCACCCAATGGCACTCAGGGTCTCCGGCACTCCCACATATTCATGCAAACCTCAAAAAAACTAGGATACATAGCTTGCGACGTGCTTCATCAGTTATTCAATATGTCGCAAGAGAGGTTAGTTCGAAATGATAAATTTTGATGAAATTCTTGGTGACTTTGAATTTCCTGTTCAACGATCACTATCGAATTCAAAGAATAATTTTGTTAGTCAAGCGATAGTTATCTATGCTAAGCCTAAAAGAAGGGCGAATACGAATGAGAAAAAACATGCTTCTTAACAATTAAGAATGTTTAACAAAAATGACAACATAAATTTTAATTGAATCACAAAAATTGATCCCTTCCGACAGCCCAACTGATTAAGTCCGCTAAATCTATCAATTTAAACGTAAAGGTTTTCACATCACCGAAAATATATTATCTGGTCTTTAATACAATTTAATTTGATAGCCAAACTTATTTAACAATTTTTATTCTTCTGAAAACAGAAATTTTTTTGTATAAAAAAAGCTGATCATTATAATACAAGCAATTTATGATTCATGAGTTGAATTGCCAAACAGCTGAGCAAACAGGTTTGAATTGGCACAAAAATAATGTTATGTGAATATTTGCTTTTACGCCAATGGGACATAATTGACAGGTTTATAGGATAAAAAACTAACCATACTAAAAAAAGAATTTTTCGTTGCAATATATAAACCCAAACTGATATTTTCTTGTACTAACAGGAACACCATCTTGAAGATGAAAGCGTAAAAGCGAAACTTATATTACCTGAAGGCAATATTGTTTCTGTTAGGAAACCACAACTTATTGTCATCAAAGTTTCCCGAGAAAGAGGATCTAAAATAATTAATTATTATTCCGGAGGAAATCTGTATAGTTGAGGTTTGCAGGTAACTGGAGTGCAGTGAAAATAACTTTGCATAACGGCATGATGGCGATGACTGAAGGGGAGAAATCTCTTTACATCAAGCTCGGCGAAAGAAGCGAATGGTTGGCAGTTTTGGAATCTTCCATTGTCATCTTTTTGAACGTATTCTCATTTACAGGCAACCTTTTAGTTTGCCTCGCTGTTTACAACAACCGCCGTCTTCGTACAATTCCTAACATGTTTGTGGTGGCGCTAGCAATTTCCGACATCCTAGTATCAGTTCTTGCTATGCCGTTTACGGCTGCAATTCTTATGGCAGGTCGTTGGCTTTTCGACCAAAAGCATCAATTTTGTCTTTTCATGGGCTTCTGCCTCTTTCAGTGTGGCGTTGCTTCATTGCTAATGATGTGTCAGGTTGCAGTGAACAGATACTTTTGTGTTGTGAAACCAAATCTCTACAGGAAGATCTACAAGAAAAGGAATACCCTAATTTTGATCATTTTAACCTGGGTTTTAGCGCTGGCAGCTTCGACTCCTCCACTTTTGATGAAGAAAGGAAAATACGTGTTCCAACCTGGAAAAGGTCAATGTCTTTTTGCCTTCGAGACTAACGTTGCTTTCACAATATTTCTCGATGTTTTTTACATCGCTACAAACATGACCATAATTGCGTACTGCTACTTCAAAGTCTACCAAACCGTTACATCTTCCAACAAAAGATTTCGACCGAACAACAAAAACATGAGCAAGGAGGAAAAAAAGCAACTAGCGGCAAATGTCGAAGAGGCAAAAGTTACAAAAACTCTTGCAGGTGTTGTATTTGCCTTTGCGTGTTGCTGGTTGCCAATAGGAGTTATTGACACCATTGATGTCTTCCAAGGTGATACCCTTTTGCCTCGACAGCTATACCTGACTTATGGATACCTAGTTTTCATTTCTAGCACTGTGAACCCCTTCATTTATGGTATTCTGAGTCCCACATTTAGAAGGGAATACAGGCGAATAGTTTGTGGCAAAACGAGGTTTGTATCAACAGGAAATGAAAGCACAAGCTCAGATACTGGTCGGACTGATAAAGTCTCAAAAGAAACCCAAAAAACGGAGATGAGCACACCACACACTGCTTGGAAATAAGTCTTTACTTTCATTCCAAATCACTAAACGACTACCCAAAGAACATTTGACTAGAATTTTTGTACATGGACTTACAAATGAGCAAGGAACTGGCATACCGATATAATTATTGCGTATATGCATCTATTTTGGCCTGTTAATGTTATTTTCGCTTATCAATCGATCCTCCTGAAGATAAAATAAGGGCCATGTCTCCGCGACCGAATGGCGTACTTACATAGTGAAGATAATATCAAGCTCAAGGTGAAAATACTTATGTCGTGTCAAGAGTTCAGAGAGATTTTTGTTCGCCATTACTAGAGGGGTCTACCAAGTGTTCTATAATTTCTGATGTTACTGCAAGCTTTTCAGTTATATATTTTTGACAAGACTTTTTGAAAAAATATATAAAGATTCATATAGAGAAATTCTCGACGGTACTCACATTTCAACGGGAAAGCCGAGCTGTGAGACACAAATATATATACATTTATTCCTGAGTAAGAGGCTCCAGCCAGGCTGGTTCAAGTAAAAGAAGATAAGCACAACATAACATTAAAAACATAAATAATGTGCAAGGAAGCCCAAGTTCATGCAAAGAAAATATTCCATTTTATCTTTTATCTCTCCTTCACTCATAGATAATACAGAATAGGATGCCCCGGCATGCACTGTAAGCATATGAGTTATACCTACCTTTTCCTCAGTGGGTTGCAGAAGATTTAAGTAAGTTTGCAAGTTTTAACAGCATTAGACGAAAATACCAAAGCAAAAACGAATCAAAGAATACAAAAACATACATTAAAAATACATTAAGCGAGACCATTAAGATAAAAAACGTGCCTTGATAATGGAGTTAGTTCTATTTATGGATGCACCCATCGGGACCTGTTAAACCTGTTTAAAAATTGAAAGCCATCAATTAAAAGTAGCTTTTATATATTGTGATTCTTTGTACCCAAAAACTTGCCTTTCACTCAATATGACATTTGCTTCTTTCACTAATTGGATTGACTAATTGCACAATTTTAGTGACGTGAAAAAATTGAAAAATATTGTTGCCGTTTTGTAATGAGTAAATTTGACGAAATTCTTGATGATTTAAATATTGTCACTATAGAAATGAATGGATGGTGGTGGTTTTTGAATGATAATAATCTGTGTTAAAATGATTACAACTGAGAAGTAAATTCTATCTGTTTTAAAACCAAGAAAAGTTAACAACTATGACACTTAAATTTCAACCTGCCACCACTTCTATCCGCGCCAAGTAATTGTTTAGCGTTATAGATTAAATGTTAAGATTAATGCATCCCTCAAAATAAATGATCTAGTTTTAAAGCATTTTTAAAAATTGTTCATTTGAATAACTGAAATTACGAAAAGAAGAATTCTATCTTCGATAAAACTTTTAACTAAACTTGTTTTTTTCTTGTAATAAAAAACATGCTTTGCTTGTTCAATGGCATCAACATTAATTTTTATAAATAAAATAAATTAGTTTAGTTAAGAACTGTTGTATTTGAAAAGTCTGAGTAGCTGAAGTAATCTTGTAGTAATTTTGTTGTATTTGAGAAAGTCTTCTAATCTGTCTGCATTTATTATTCATTATAAACCAAAAAAATTGTATTTTTTTTCCTTTCTTTATTTATTTAGGAATAAATTACAATCTACAAACAGGAAATTTGATTAAGAATTTGATAATTTTTGATGAATCACCATGGAATACCTTTGAAACAAGCGCATTGCTTCGAAAAAAGAACCAATTAATCCGGTTTTACTAATACTGAACTTTCGGCTTAATTCGATGAAAATCTTCAGTTTTTGGAGTTGAAGTTTGAAGCAATGGAAATGTTTTTAGTTATTTCTCTAAAATAGAATAAGAAAGTATTTTCACGCTATCAATTAAGCCATACTTTTTATTCACATGTACGTTAAGTTTAAAAGTTAAACTGATAACTTCAGTAATTGAAATAAAAGAATGAAAAACTAAGAATCGTTTGATAGATAACAGCTTAAATTATTCGCTTGAAAATAGAAATAAAATGGACGTTAGAAAAAGATGCTTCTTTATTTCTTTGCCCAATATGTGTACACAGATTAATATCTTCCATACAGACATAAACTTTATAGAATTCAAAAACTCTTATAGCCAGCTTTTACGAGCCTTATGAGTCATAGGGCCAGCGTTTGTGTTAAGCAGAAGAGGAGTTTTCGACGCCAAACGAACGATACACTAATCCATCATAAATTAAGTCTAGCGGGCAGAGACTCTCTCTTCATACCGTCCTCATAAAGATAGAAAACTGAGCTAAAAATGGCGAAAAATTCGTACAAATGCTTCAGTGTTGGAAAATCCGGGGATCGAATTCGAGACCAATTTTGATTGGAAGCCAGAGATATTACCAACATGGGTCAACTACATCGTCGAGATAAAGTACTGGGCTTCAACTCAAGTCGCTCAACACTTGAGAAATTAAATTTTATACACGTTTCTTGAAATGCCCCTCCCGCCTCACTTAGGTTAAATATTGAGAGGTACCCTATAAAATCATTGAAATAATCTTCATTATATCAGAAGTTCGTGACATGGAGACCTCCCACTTTCAATCTTCAGTAAACAAAAAAGGTTTTGTGAAATTAAAATGAGTGACAGAAAGATAATTTATGCCGCTTTAACACGTATGGTCCTCCTTAATTTTGTGTCAGAAAGGCAAGTGAAATCTGCACCTTTAACATCGTTAACTGTACTTTCACTAAAAGAACATTGGCATTGGAGAAAGAAAAGAATAAGGATCTAGGATTGAAAACAACGGTTTCAAACTCAAACTAAGTCGAAAAGGCACCGTTTAGTGCTGACGACAAAATGAATGCATCATCAAATTTCTTGGCTGTGGATCTAAAGGAAAGGAACGTGGGGATAATTTTTTTCGAAGCGACATTTGCAATTGTTATGAATATGGCTTCCTTTTTTGGAAACATCTTAGTCTGTTTAGCTATTCATAGAAATAACCGTTTGCACACGATTCCTAATTTATTTGTTGTCTCTTTAGCAATATCGGATCTTTTCGTTGCTGTTCTCTCGATGCCGTTTTCTGCGGCAATATTAATTGCAGGAAGATGGATTTTCGACAAAGAATACCATTTTTGCATTTTTCTAGGGTTTTGCTTGTTCCAGTGCGGCATTTCTTCGTTACAGATGCTTTGTCAAATTGCTGTTAATCGCTATTTCTGTGTTGTGCGACCGAATCTTTACCGTAAAATCTACACAAGAAAAAAAGCTAAGCGCATTATTATTTTATCGTGGTTGCTCGTATTATCCGTAACGATTCCACCTCTTGTAATGAATCCGGGACAATACTCCTTTCAGCCAGGTAAAGCGATGTGCTTGTATCCAATGGAAAAAAACAAAGTTTTTACACTGTTCTTAATTGTTTTCTTCATAGTTACCCCCATGAACATAATAGCATTCGGCTACTATAAAGTTTATAAAACTGTCAATACCTCAGGCAAGAACTTTAGAGTCAAAGGACAACAAAACGGACACTCATCTACCGTTAATGTTGAAGAAGCGAAAGTCACAAGAACATTAGCAGCTGTAGTCGCGGCCTTTGCAATCTGTTGGCTACCTGTAGGAGTTATTGACTTTATTGATGTCATACATGGGGAAGCGATTTTACCGAGACAGTTGTATCTGATGTACGCATTTCTGGTTTATTTGTCAAGTACGGCGAATCCATTCATATACGGAATATTCAGTAGAACCTTTCGCAGAGAATATCGGAAACTTCTCTGTGGACGACGCAACCTGGTTTCGTCAGTAAATGACTCTCTGTCATACCAAGGAAAATCTACCGTTCATCCAGCTAGTGTCGAGTGACAGAACTCTTTCTGGATCTTAAACTCTTCTTAAAGTGACGTTTGAGCAAATTAGAAACAAATTTTGTTCAACAGGGAGGAAAGTAGACAAAATAAGTATATTCGGTTTTAACTGACGGACAAATGTAGTCGCATTAATTTCGGGCAGACGGTTGTTGCTATCTTGAAACTGTTGTTAGGGTGTAGAAAATTTTTTTTTTTTTAAATTTTGATATTCAAAGAATAATCGTCAAAAGTTTGCATGCGTTAAACAAGTTGAAAACCTTCTTAAAATTGCGTTGAGCGATTCCAACAACACTCAATTTTCTATTTAGGAAAAGAGAAAATGTCCAATACATACATAAGTCATTTTGGCAACATTCCGTTTGGTTTTTCACAGAAGAATCTTTTAATCTAGAAAGTTATGGTTGCATGCAACCGTTTGCCGCTGTTCTTTGTTCGACGGCAATTTCCGAAATGTTCTGTTAGATCGGTATAGTTTCAATGACCACTATTAAAAAACAAAATAACAAAATATATTAGCTAGATATTGCAAATATGGTCACACAGTTAGAATTTTAAGTTTGCTAAAATGTTTTCAGGATAGTAATATTGATATTATTGCTCCTCAATTTTATCTACTGAAAGCCGTTTCTCAAACAGAAATTTTAAATATTTCGTCATCCCTATTTCAAAACCCAAAACTTTTTATGGAAGTTCTATGTGTGGTTGTTCATGTTAAGAGAAGCTGTGTATTCTTTCCAGCGTTCTAAATTAAAATAAATTATATCACTTCACAAATCAATTAAGCAAATTATTACTTTGATATCATAAAGAAGTTTATTATACAAAAATCATGAAATACGGAAGTTTTATTTAGAGGTTAATATAACCAAAGCCAAATTATTTATAAAAATTAGAAATACGTTTAAGAAGTGTAACGAGACTACATTGCTTCCGCAATTGCTTAATAGATAGGCAAGAAGCAATCGGTTAAATTCAAGATTTGTTAGAAGAAGGCAGTTTCGAGTTAAAAAGACAATATGTTAACCTAAACACATCAATATCTTTTCCGGTTGAGCTTTAGTTTAAATAGAATGCCTAGATCAATTTTCATGTTTACCTTTATAAAAAAACAAATCAAAGACATGCCCATTGTATTCCACCTTCGCAATGTTGACTTACAGATGATTAAAATCTTTGAGTTCGTGAAGTAATTGTTTTGATATGAACAACACACTAACTTCGCATACTAAATTGGTTTTCTGAAAAATTAGAGTGCCGTGTGTTTGTCAGTTTGGCTTGAAGTGAAAAATTAAATTTGAATATAAGAAACGATTTGCGGTGTTAATTTATAAAATGATTACGCGCAATCTAATTTATGGGTAGAGGTCAACAGAAATGAATTAAAATCAGCTGAATATCAGTGATGATCGGCCAGGAAGTTCTTTAATAGGGAAAATTCTCTATTTTTTATTCAGTTTTTACAAAGATTACAACCACACCGAATTTATAAGATATACAGCTTAACCAATAATATAGTGCTTTGAAAAAGCCTTGGTAAGAGCGCGTGTTGTTGATGTAAAAAGCATCACCTTTGTTTCGAACACAACGAAATGCTAATACAAAAGGGAAGAAGGGCAAGAATGTGATACATGGTTAATGAATTGTTTTTTTAAAAAAAAAAACGCACAATTTCAAATTGAAAGTTGTCCGCACGGGGAACATGATCAGTGACCGGACGAAAATGTTACGATCTTCTTCTGTTTTGTAAATACATAGTAAAGTAAGATAGATGCGACGTCAATAAACTTAATTTATTTAGTATTATAACTAGCTGCTGGCTTTAAAATAAGTAATAATTACAGAATAGAACATTGAAAGGTAACTTGCATTAACCCTGATCCTTATCCATGCATAATTTATACGCGTTCACACGCACTAACAAAGTTTGAAAACAGATCTCCAAGTTAACGAAAAAGGAATGGAGTCAAACAAACGAACTAATTTCTGAAATTATGTGATCTTAGAGAGATTGTCGAGGTAACCTATTAATTCTAAAATCAAGCTGTTATCCATTTAATGAGTTCGCATAATGCCCGATACTTATGTCGAAATCTTCCCGTTTCATAAAAAAAAAACTTGAATGAACACTTCATGTTCAGCACTGATTCGAGGCAGACATGTTTTTCCGAGAGAATATGATACGGCAGGGCCTGATAGATTCAGCGAGACACCTTTCGAACTATTATCTCAGTTTCAGACATGGTAATTAACTCAACTCTTCGGAGTTGAGAAACTTGGAGCAAGAACACATTGAGATTTTTTTGAGGAGTGTTTTCGCGACGTTTGCTTATCGGGTGATTTGGAGATTTCTTTCCTCTTTTCAGAGAAATCTAATTCGGAACATTTATCATGTGTTGAGTTTTCTATTTCTTTCATTATTTGGTACTCGTCTTTCTCTTGCTCCTTCAATGTTTTATCGACAGAATGCTTTTCAGCGTCAGGCTGTTTTGTTGGTGTAGATTTTACTGGTGATTGCGAGGTGATCTTTCTTGTAACCTACAATTCAAAGAATAATTGTGATAACGCAAATGTTGACAATGATAATGATAATGGTGATAACTGACAATGAGAATAACAATGATGATGATGACAGAGTTGACGACGATGATGAAGACGACGACGACGACGATGATGATAATAATGGTGACAAAAATAATAATGGTGATGATGATCATAATGGTGATGACGATGATAATGATAATAATGGTGATGACGATGATGATGATGATAATAATGGTGATGATCATAATGGTGATGACGATGATAATGATGATAAAATGATGATGATAATGGTGATGATGATAATGGTGATGATGATGATAATGATGATGATGATGATGATAATGATGATGATAATGATGATGATATTGATGATGATAATGATGATATTGCTGATGATAATAATAATGCTGCTGCTGATGATGATGATAATGATGATAACGATAATAATGGTGATGATGATCATAATGGTGATGATGATGATAATGGTGATGACGATGATGATAATGGTGATGACGATAATGATGATGATGATGATGATGATAATAATGGTGATGATGATGATAATGGTGATGATGATGATAATGGTGATGATGATAATGATGATAATAATGATGATAATAATGGTGATGATGATGATAATGGTGCTGACGATGATAATGATGATGATGATGATAATGATGATGATGATAATGATGATGATAATAATGGTGATGATGATGATAATGATGATGATGATAATGATGATGATAATGATGAAAATAATGATGATGATGATGATAATGGTGATGACGATGATAATGATGATGATGATGATGATAATGATGATGATAATGATGATAATAATAATGACGATGATAATAATGGTGATGATGATCATAATGGTGATGATGATGATAATGGAGATAACAAAAATAATGGTGATGATGATGATGATGACGATAATGATGATGATAATGATGATGATAATGATGATGATAATGATAATGATGATAATGATGATAATAATGGTGATGATGACGATAATGGTGATGACGATGACAACGATGATGATAATAATGATGATGATCATAATGGTGATGACGATGACAATGGTGATGATGATAATGGTGATGATGATAACAATGATGATGATGATAATGGTGATGATCATAATGGTGATGACGATGATAATGATGATGATAATAATGGTGATGATGATCATAATGGTGATGATGATGATAGTGGAGATAACAAAAATAATGGTGATGATGATGATGACGATGATAATGATGATGATAATAATGATGATAATGATGATAATAATGGTGATGATGATAATGATGATCATAATGGTGATGACGATGACAATGATGATGATAATAATGGTGATGATGATGACGATGATGATGATGATAATAATGGTGATGATGATGATATGATGATGATCATAATGGTGATGACGATGACAATGATGATGATGATAATGGTGATGATGATGATAATGATGATGATAATAATGACGATGATAATAATGACGATGATAATAATGATGATGATGATCATAATGGTGATGATGATGATAATGATGGTGATAATAATGACGATGATCATAATGGTGATGATCATAATGGAGATAACAAAAATAATGGTGATGATGATGATGACGATGATAATGATGATGATGATAATGATGATAATGATGATAATAATGGTGATGATGACGATAATGGTGATGACGATGACAATGATGATAATAATGGTGATGATGATGATGATGATGATGATAATAATGACGATGATAATAATGGTGATGATGATCATAATGGTGATGATGATGATAATGATGATGATGATGATGGTGATAATAATGGTGATGATGATCATAATGGTGATGATGATGATAGTGGAGATAACAAAAATAATGATGATAATAATGATGATAATGATGATAATAATGGTGATGATGACGATAATGGTGATGACGATGACAATGATGATGATGATAATAATGGTGATGATGATGATGATGATAATGATGATGATGATAATGATGATGATGATGATGATGATAATGGTGATGATAATAATGATGATGATCATAATGGTGATGACGATGATGATGATGATGATAATGATGATGATGATAATGATGATGACGATGATAATGATGATGACGATGATAATGATGATGATGATAATGATGATGATGACGATGATAATGATGATGATAATGATGATGATAATAATGGTGATGATGATCATAATGGTGATGATGATCATAATGGTGATGATGATCATAATGGTGATAATAAAAGAAATAATGGTGATGATGATGATAATGATGATGATGATGATAATGATAATGATGATAATAATGGTGATGTTGATCATAATGGTGATAATAAAAGAAATAATGGTGATGATGACAACATTAGTAATAACAATGAAAATAATGACACCGGCGAAATAGATGCTGTCCTTTTTATGATACCTACGATGACTTTAATGGCCTGAACAGAACTACTGCGTGGCACAACATACGAGTGCTGTTTCCAACTATAGCAAAACACGCTATTATTACCTACTGGCATGCTGTGCAACTATTTGTTATACCGGTAGGTGGGAGGGAACTGAGATCAGAAGAGGGCACCACAAAGGGGCATCCCCTAGCACAATAAGCATTAACGTTTTTAGTCTCCAGCAATTGATAACTGTCTGCAAACTACGACCGCAACATTTTTGGTTCGCTGATCCATTATGACGAAAAGAGCAACGATGATAGAATGATAATAGAATGATATAATTCTATTGCTTTTACAGACATTAGAAAGTATAGATATAATGTACTTGCAGTGTAGGTTTAAGGAAAAAGAAATAAATAATATCATATTGATATAGCGCATTTACCATGTGAATATATTCAAATGCGCTTTACAAGCAAGTACAAAGTTGACCGTTGAGGGCCTTAGATCGTACGCTACAGCCGCTAACAAATATTTTATATATTGCTGTAGTAGTGCCCTCAGTAGAAATGACAGACCACACAACATCGGAACCACTGCCCTACCCTTTAAGATAGTTATGTGGGGGTTCTTTTAAGTCCCCCGATAGAGGGTCGGGAGACTGGGCGTACGGTTTAATGCCCTGATACGAGAAGACGTGAAGGTCTAACCAGTTACAGTTATTAAAGGAAAGGAAACACTTTCTCAATTATTAGACCCCCGAGTGTTGGTCCAGCCGGGGGTTCTTTTAAAACAAATATTGTTTGCGTGAGAATTACTACTTAACATGACAGCAAGACGGTTTTAAAGAAGCAGAGGGCATTTTGTTTCTAAACTGCCAGTTTTAAGGTTGTTTAAGCAACATTAGGTGGTACAATGAATCTGCCGAGAAGACATCAACCTAAAAGACAGGTTAAAACACAGTTAATAGAGTGGACTGGTTAGGAAACTTGACGACTTTCTTTGTTATGTGTTTTTGTTCTCCTTTTCCCTATTGAAATATGACGTTGACCGTGCACAAATAACAAAAGGCTTTGAGATGTAAATGAGAAAACGGCCAATAAACTAATGAAGCATCAAACCTTGAACAAAAGATCCTAACCGTGACAGTGCACACATGAAATAAAGAAACATTGCAGTCTTTTTTGTAGTTGCTAAGTTCCTAACCAGCCCACTCTAACAACTATGGTTAAAATAATGGCGAGTTTTTAAATGTTTTAAAATGTAGAATTCTCTTATTTTTGCCTGTTTTGCGTGACGACTAATGAATGTGCCATTGGTTTACTGAAATCTCGTCATGGGTTCAAAATATTTCCTGATTTTACCGTCTTTGAAAATAAAAAACAAAAGTTGCAATTGGTTTCACTCACTTCAGCCTACATCTTCAAAGTGAAAAAATAAAAGATTAAAGATTTTAACTTTTTGGTTTAAATGAAATATTCAACACCCAAACAAACAACTTTTACAAAAATTCTTATCTCTAAAATTTCAAAAAGAGGTAAACTTCATGCACCTACCTGCATTGGTACAAAGAGTGCCTGCGCCGTGTTGTTCTGTTCTCTCGCCTGAGTCAGTTGACTGTGAGGATTCGGTGTCATGGCAGTTTGTTGTGACTGAGGCATAGAGCCACTTCTGGTTGCAGAAGCTGGGCGGGTCATTCCACCACGCGTTACTTGAGATCTTGGATGGAGTGTAGCATTCTGAGGTGAGTGTGGGCTCATATGCTGCAGTCTTGGTGGTGGGGGAAACTGCTGACCACATGGAAACATCGATATTGGAAGTATGCCAGAAGGGCCAGCAAGGTGAGGCATCACTCGTGGCTTGTTTTGAGAACGGATATATAACAAGATCACTATCACTTCATAGGTTTGCAATGGGAAGAATGGGTTTTAAAACAATTTTTCATTAATGAATTCAGTTCCCATTCAGAGTTTCAACAAAAGGCGATCTAACAGCGCATGTGGCTACTGCTTGATTAAATAAAAAAGTTGGAACAAAAATCACTAAATTACCGTATAAACGATGACAATCATTGTGATACCATGTCAGTTGTGATATGTAATTTCTGATAATTTTATCTACATCCCGTAAATTACGAGCTGAATTATCACAAATTATTTGGGTTCATTTATCTTCTAAAGCGATTAAATTCGCTTCCCACAATGTTATTTCAAGTTTATTCGCTAATGTTTTGCATCACTATCAGCAAACTGAGTTGCATTGTTGAGATCACATGGATTTGGCTTGTAAACCCTGTGTAATGTTTGTGCTAGAAACATTTGCGTCTCAAGGATGTTGAATCAAACACGGGTCTTGGCCTGACTGTTGATTGACTTGTGATTTAAATCAGACTGGGCTTCCTGTGGTTTTTGTTAAGGACTCACTTCACTTACATTACTCGCTTACACTCGCGACGACAGCCTGGCAACCGTTTATCGACGACATACTGGCTACCGTTTATCGACGACATACTGGCTACCGTTTATCGACGACATACTGGCTACCGTCTATCGACGACATACTGGCTACCGCCTATCGACGACATCCTGGCTACCGTTTATCGACGACATACTGGCTGCCGTTTATCGACGACATACTGGCTACCGTCTATCGACGACATACTGGCTACCGTCTATCGACGACATACTAGCTACCGTCTATCGACGACATACTAGCTACCGTCTATCGACGACATACTGGCTACCGTCTATCGACGACATACTGGCTACCGTCTATCGACGACATACTGGCTATCGTCTATCGACCACATACTGGTTACCGTCTATCGACGACATACTGGCTACCGTCTATCGACGAAGTAGCCACAAAAACGAAACTTGATTGATAATTTGTAGATTGATAATACGATGCTGTAGTGTCCGAGGAATACACCCCCTTCCTCAAATTTTTTTACTCTACATTATCCTATTGTTCTGAACAATTCTCTCGTTGAATCTTTTATCTAATCACGTTTTTCTGTAGTTCTGACAACAAGACCTGCATTCTTGGCTTTTCTGGCCTCTCTATAAATTTGCTCTGGTTAAGTTACTAATTTTTACCCCTTAACACAGAAGATCTAAACCAAACTAAGGCCAGACCAAATTAATGTGTTGGGGCGCGGATCCGATCGACCCTCATTTTTCCCAAATGCAAAAAATAAAAAAATAATAATTTCTGTTTCTAGTTTTTCTGCTTGTCGACTTCTGTCTCACAATATGCAACTGAAAACGTTTAAATTAAATAAAAGCTAAATACCTTCGTATCAACCGCGTAAATAATGGAGTATTTTTGTACAAATGGCCTTTTGTAACGCTACTGTTTATAAAGTTTGGTTTCGTAGACATGACCAGTCTTCTACTTTAATATGTCTCCTACTAAATTATTTCGACTATTATTTGAACAAAAAAGATAAAGTTCTTGATTTTTTTACCCCTTGCTCATTAAAATTAAACAAGTTTTACTAATAGTAAAGTTTTACACAGTAGTGAAAAGAATTTTAAAACTGATTTTTCAGACTGTAGTCCTTCTGTCTGACGGTGTAGAATTTACATTTTTATTACTAAATTGTTTCTTTAGAAACAACGACGCAGCTCAAACTAGTTTACCGCTAGTTAATTTTATACTGAAGGCACTAGGACTAGTCCGAAACGTCAGTTTTAAAATTCCTTTCACTAAAAACTTTACTATAAAAAATGTTTCTGTAGAAACACCGACGCAGCATTCCATTTGACATTTAAACTTACCAGGGTTTTCAGTACAAATTTTCAAGAGGAGTCCCAGGGACCCCTTCGTTTTTGAATTAGGGGTCCCAAACAAAATTTCTGTCATCGAAAGT
>JANCMA020672800.1:4910-29207 GCA_024336925.2 Zoanthus solanderi
AGTGGATGATGAAGACAATGATGGTGTGGACAATACTAATGATATTACAGCGGTATGATGAGAATACTAATGATGATGGCAAAGTGGATGATGAAGACAATGATGGTGTGGACAATACTAATGATATTACAGCGGTATGATGAGAATACTAATGATGATAATGAAGTGGATGATGAGAACATTACTGATGATAATGAAGTGGATGATGAGAACATTACTGATGATAATGAAGTGGATGATGAAAACATTACTGATGATAATGCATGAAGAGGATAATAAGAATACTAATGATGATACACAGGCATACCTTACCACATCCACAGCACCTGGCCGTACCTTGGGATCTTTACCCCGTATCGAAACACTGGCAGTGAATGAACCGTCAATACTAAAGACAACAGCCTCAGTCTGGGGAGAAAGGATTGCAAGGTTGCTGTCCACCCACGTGTGGTCGCCTCTGGAAATGAATAGCAACGTTTTGCTGTTCAACTTTTTTAACCCAAAATGAAAATAAACTATTGTACTTTCAACTGACGTTTCGGACTGTAATCATTTCACCCCGATGAAGGATTATAGTCACTCGTCATTGTCTCCAACACTTGTCAATCATTCCGACGAAGGACTATAGCTCGAAACGTCAGGGTCAAAATTTTTCTCACTACGGTGTACAAGCTATTCCTTTATAAAACTGTTTCTGTAGAAACACTGACGCAGCATTCCATTTATAACGTTTATTGTACTTTCAATGAATTGAGGACTATTTAGAATTGTTTACACAGTTTAAAAATGGATAACAAATTCAATATGACCGTCTCAAAAATAAGGAAAATGACATTGATACGTCACAAAAAGTCATCGGTACAAAGTCTTCGATGCATTAATCATGTGCTGGAATAAATATTAAGAACCTGCATCAGGTTATTTCGTGCCCTTTCAGGCCCGACCAGTTTCACACTACCTCAGTGTGAACGGTGATCCCCCAACGAATAAATGGAAAATGGCTTCTCTACTAAAGGTTGCGTAGTTATTATTGCTTCCCTTTTGTCCGATTAGTTGGTTGATAATAAAACCTCCCCTCTCACTTCAGGTAATTAAAATCAATAATCCATCTTCCACGTGGTTTATTGACTCGTATTTCATCCACCTTCGAGGACCAAACAAGTAATGCTCAAATCCTCATTATGCTTTTTAAGATTATCATGCTATCAGACGTTAATAAGGATTGTCACCTGACACATTTATTAATATAGAAAATACAAAACAGTCTTGCGAAAAAAGGTTTTTATCACATTCTCTAAGAAAGATTATAGCAGTAACAAACGTGTTCCATCTATATATTTTCCAAATTCACTCCGTTTTCATTCATTTAAATAGCTTGGAAATTATTTGTCGGAACAGCTGGAATACTAGGAATCGGATTCCTGCAAAACTGGGATGATGCAAACAATTATTCCCATTTCTTGTAAAAACGTTTTACTGCCAGGGGAATGAAGAAGGATATTGTACGTACCTCACAACTATCTTGACCGGGTAAATCCCAACGGGAAGATGTTTGTCGTCTGGCACAGTATATGTGAGACGACCTTGACTAGTTGTAATAACTGTTTCAAACAATTCATATTCTCCTGATGGAGGCTGGGCCATGATATAAACATCCACCTGAAACAACCGAAAACCAAGCTCGTTTAACTCTTGTTTATCGTTTACAACGATGAAAAATCAAACGTATGTACAGACAGTGTTTTGCAGCAGTTAGGGCTCCAAACTGGGATGAACTTGGTAATTCGAGCCACGTGACCCTGTAGAAGTAACCAAGTGGGCCTCCTGCCAGTTGGATGTTTTAAAAGTGTTTTGCACGTCTTTTCAAAAGACTAAATAATAATCACCCGCATGCGAAAATGGTCAAACGCAACATCAAACAAAAACGGTATTTTGAGCTATTTTTTGTCAAAGACAAAACACAACATCAAATGAAAACTTTCTGTCTCTTAATGATACATGAATGTCTTTCTGTTGTCCCCATTAGCTACTTTATGCATACCTTTTCTCCTCCAATTGAAACCATGTCTAACGGACCGTACATGAATCTGCCTGAAATAACTTGAGGAAGGCCCTCTAGAACCAAGCTGTCGTTAGCACGATGATTGGCAGTTAAATTCTAAATACAAAATGAACATCTTGTTATAGTTTTATGTCAATAAAAGTGACTACAATTCAGAGCCTAGATCCCAACTGATGATGGCTATGATCATGATATTAGAGAGCTTAAGCATCGGAACATTTCTTCATGACGGAGGTCTATTTTCCGTGAGTAGACTGGATCGAGAACCGCGTTTTTGGCGCGAATTTTTTACTTAAGCAGCGCGCGTAGCACAACGACGAACGCACGCAGAGTAAAAAGGAGCGAAAACTAACTTTGAAGAGCTCAGCCGTAAACCAGGGGTCGAAATTCCCACAAGCTAACTCGCTAAATGCGAGTAGAATTCTCATTTATCGAGTGTGAAAAAAAAATCGCTCGCATTTTTTAGCCTCCTGCCCATAACACAAAAATAAAACATTCATCTCTCGCAATCTTTTTTCTGCTAGAAAAAGAAAAAAATATCCAAGTAAACACGCTTTAAAAATGTAGAAAACGAGCTGGTATTCATCCTCCGGACGTTATCCGCCATTTTGTATGTTGCAGTTTTGCGTGGGATTGGGAACTAGCTTTTCACACTAATTGTCAGGCATTCCTTGTTACATTCTTCGCACATGTTGAACTTCAAGTAGTGTGTGTTCATCGAGGAAAATGTCTACAAATCTTGTGGCTTAGCCATTTAGCTAGTAGCTTTACACCCCACAAGATAAATTAATCTAGACTTGTGACTAAAAAAATGAAATTCTAACCCTGACTGGTGTCAGACATGGCTGCCTAGGCAGTAGATTGGATAATGTGGAAAACAACGGAAGTATCCAACCTTGGCCTTCAATGGGCACCTTGGTCCCAATTGGACAATCTGGACTTTGCAGATGGTATTGCATTAGCGACACACAACCATCAGCAAATGCAGCAGAAAACTATACAAATGGCCAAGACATCAACCAAAATTTGGATTAAAGGCTACCAAAGATAAAACGAAGGTCATGGGCATAATGGAATTATGTTGGATGGGCACTTTCTTAAATAGATCAAGTCATTTAATATGTACTTAGGGAGTATTATAGCAAAAGACAGAGGTGCATATAAAGACATCAAGGCAAGAATCTGCAAAGCAAGGTAAGCTTTCCTTACCCTGAAAACAGTCTGGTGGTTCAAAGTAATCTCACAGTTCACCAAACTTCGCATCTTCAATAGAAAATTAATGTTAAAACTGTACTACTCTATGGCTGCGAAACATGGAAAACGACCAAGGCAATAACACACAGGCTTCAGACTTTTGTTAACAAATGCTTGTGATCCATACTGACTATCAAGGGTTCCAACAAAGTCAGAAACAAGGAACTGTGGGAATGGACAGGTCAAGAAAGAGTGAAGGTGTAAATTCTATGCCACAAATGGGGTTGGATTGGCCACACATTGAGCCAACCAGCAGACAATAGAGACCTTACAATCAGACATCGACAATGCCGACAGGAGGGAATTTTATTTCCAGTGTTCTACTGCTGTCTACTACAAGTATGTTCTACTGCGCATGCTGAAACTTCCGAGGTGATGTTTGCTATCATGCTTGGACTTCAATTTGACATGTCCCATGTTGCCAGAGAATGGCAAACATGTTAAAGTTCATTTGTTACAATATTATTATCATTATTTGTGACTACTTAAAATTCATTTGTTAATTATTATTTTTGTCATTATCACCAAAAAGTATTATCGTTATCACCAAAAATTATTATAATTATAATTATTATCACAAAAAATTATTATAACCATTATCAACAAAAATTATTATCATTATCACCAAAAATTATTATAATTATCATTATCACAAAAAATTATTATAATTATCATTATCACCAAAAATTAATAACTATATACTATAATTATGACTACATGAATTCAGTATTTGCATATAGCAGATATTCAGAAAGAGTGATTGCCTACCAAGTTTGCTCATTCTATCTGTTGTGCCCTCTAAATTTGCTGCCATCTTTTCTTGAAGGTGTCTTGCTTTATCCCATTCTTCCCCTGTTACAGTATAATCAACAATTTTTATACATATACTCATATTACAATGTTAACATACAGTGGGCCCACTTGTTCAAAAGCCAATTACCGGTAGCGCTAATCCAGGTTCAAACTTTTAACCCATGGTTTTGTTTACTATCTATAGTAGAGAGACTGATTTGATCTGTATCTCAATCTAAATCTGTACTAACAGTATTTTACAAGAAACTGTAATCTTTTTCTTGGCGAAGCAATTTCTGCAGCTGTAATTTTTGCTTAACCGAGTGTTTAATTTAACCCACCTTTGAATAACCCAGCCCTGTAATTCACAAAGAATGTGAACATAACTTAGCTTAAAACATTTTGTATAATCAGCAATTAATACCAAGAATGATATATTGTTCCAAAATTTTTAAACATTATTTGGGGAAATTTTGGACAATAATATAATATTTTGATCAAAATTTATCATGTAGTTGTGTACTGTAAGATCGGCAATGTTATATAGGAGTGAGAGATGGTGTTTGAGGGAAAATGAGATGGCAATTTTGAGAAGGATCAAAGAGCCATGGTGAGAGCAATGTGTGGTGCAAAACTGATGGAGAAAAAGAGGACAGAGGACCTAATGAAGATGATGGGATTGAAGGAAACAGTGATTGAGATGGCAAAGGCAAATGGAGTGAGATGGTATGGGCATGTGTTGAGGAGGGATGATGGGCAAGTTTTGAGAAAAGCGTTGGAGTTTAAATTGAAGGGCAAGAGAAAGCGAGGATGACCAAAGAAGACGTGGAAGATGAAAGGAGAGCAAGAGTGTTGGTTTGGAGAAAAAGGATGCCATGAATCAAGCAAAGAATGGGAGTTGGGCAGATTGCTGCCAAAGTGGGGTAAATCCGGCCACCCCCATTTACGGGGATAAACCTGGATCAAAATTGGATGATGATCACCAGGGGTACAGTATGCCAAATACTAGGCATAAATAGATTGCTTTTAAGAACAAATTAAAATAATTCATTGGTGGAAGAGCAATTGAAAATAACTAATAAGATACCTCACACTATTTGTAGTACAACACCAGTTTATGTACTGCAGTATTAATATAACATACATACTGTACCTCTTCCAATGCAATCTATTTCAAGCCCCCTCTGTAGTTCATCAAGTCCTTTTCTGTAGAAATCAAGTGCTCTTTTCTTTCCTTGAAGACCAGCTAACCAGAATTTAATAAATAAATTGGCTTTAGCTTATAAAGATTACAGTGTACAGCTTGTATAATATTATAATGGCGCATTGTATAATTTCACATTGTGCAATATTTTGTTCCTGATTTAATCAAATAACTGCCAATGATACAAATAAGCACAGTCTGTAATCAAAGAACTTTGTGAGTTAGAAAATTCATTTCTTTCCTCTAGTGGAATGCGATGGCATACTAGTAAGCTCAGTTTAGCACACAGCAATGCAGGTTGCAAAATGCAAAACAAGGTGGTGCAAGTATTCATTTGTGAATATTTGCACTACATTTTAGATTTAATGTTGTGTTTGTTCATTGTCCGGGCCATCAAGGTATTGTATAGCCTATCAGAGAATAAAATATTAAGGAAATAAAACAGCACTGAGCATGTTGCTAGGACAACCTGAGAAAAGTGTCTAAGGAAAACAAGGTGAAACCGAGTTTTCACTTTGCTTTTTAAGTGTTCTAGAGTACTGAAACCGAGCATAATGCTGTTATATTTTCCTCAGTTAAGATATATTCCATTGTCTAGAAACATGCACCATGCTGTTTAAGGGTGATATCCAAACCCAAATTACCACACAAAACGTCAATTGTACATTTATGGGTGGGTGGGTTTTAGTCTTTGACGTTTTCCCGTGGCCATTTGGCACTTTTCTCGATTTAAAGCTAAGTAAAAATAATTGGTAAAGAAAAGAAAAGCTGATCTTACCAGTTTTTGTAGAAATTCCTTTGCGACATTTGACGTTTTAAGGTCTGGGTGGGTATGTGGGTTTAATACAAAATGTACAATTGACGTTTTACATGGCAATTTGGGTTTGGATGTCACCCCTTTACTATTGGAAAACAACCTCCTCACATACAATTACTTCAGAACAAAATTTACTGTACGAAGTCATCTATTTAGTTTTAGCTAACAAGTTTTGGCCATGTACAGAGATGCAGTCATAATAGCTTGGTGAAGAATTGCAGAGATATAGTTGATGAGGGGCAACAAAGGGTAGACCTCGAAAGACTTGGTACCAAAGTCCTGAATAGTGATTCAAGATCTCTGAAGATTGATCGTGATCTGGCACAAAATCGAACTGAGTGGAAGACAGCCTTTAAAAAAAACCATTTAACCCATGCAAGCATGAATAATAGACGTTTGAAATGTGAATGATGATGTCAGATGATGAACTATAAGACTATAGCAATCAGAGGTTGTCATTGTTTGGGGCTAAAACAAAAATTTAATTAGGCGACGATTAAAATGTTTTCAAGATAGCTCTGCATGGTGGAGAGGCATTTTACCAGAGCTAACACTGTGCACTGAACAATATGAATGTGCATCGACACCAATGACCATGATCAACATTATCTCGGTCAACCGAAAGTATTGAAATAATTACCATCTAAGCTGCTTTCATCGATCTCCAATGCCTTGGCAATGTAGGTGTAAGCCTGTTTGTGATGTAAGCGAACGTTAACAATTTCTTCCGGTAAACTGCAATCAACTTCCTCCGTTGAGCGCTGGCTACGGAAGGACCTCGAACCGGTAGCATTTGAACCCGAAGCCATCCTGATCTTCTTCCTTCCAAAAATCTTACACCATAAGCCCGCTACAATAATAAAATGTATTCCATAGTATATATATATAAATGGTGTAAAAATTTTCAGTAATAAACTAATGTAATCTTTTAAAACATTGTAAGTCATCTGCCGCAAATAGAGTTTACAAGTGAAAGTAACATATAATTATTTTTCTGTTATACTAGTCAGCGGTTTCTATCAAGCATGCGCCCTACCTGATTTTTGAAAAGGATAAGTAACCAAGCCTCCTTATGAAACGCCTGACGAAAATTGCTGGCCACATGAAAAGAAAAAGCAAAACAATGCGACTTTCATTTTTTAAAATATTATAGATTTCAGTGTTCCTTTTTGCTTTTACAAAAACGCACAAATATCGCTCAACATGATAGTTTTCTGCCCAAAAACATCCGCAAAAAATATCTTGTTAGATCAGAATATAGAGGCAGCAACAGTGTGCAATTTTTATTTTTTTCAACTTTGTTGTTTTGCGTGTTTGATTTTAATATGAAAAAAGGCGGAAACCGAAAGCCTAACCGGGGAGGTGGAAAATTCAATAAGCCAAGAGCCTATCCCCCTGGTAAATTCAAGGAAAGAAAAGAAGAAGCTAAGGAGAAACGATTTGATGATGAATTTGTTCAAGTTTGTACCGATTCTACGAATTTTGGTCAAGGTGATCGACAATCCGAACGTGACGGTAAACCGCGGTATGGGTTAAGGCCACCAAAGAATCAAGCTCGCATCCAAAGACTACAAATGAGCAATGAAAACCAGGAAATGGTGACAAAAATACTTCAGCAACTTCAGATTGAAGGTCTTCGAGAAAAACAAAATGAACCAGAGGATTTTTCACAAGGGAAGTCTTATAATCCCCATGAAGCTGTTAAAAATGAACGTTATTGGAAAAGGATGGAAGATCAAAGGCTAGTTGTAGAAGAGGCCATTGCTACCACGAAGGATGAAGAAATTGCCAATAAGTTTGCCATGAGTAAACTTTTGAAATGTGGTTTTGAAGAAAATAGGTGCATCTTAGCATTGCAAAACTGCAGTGATGATGTAGGAGCTGCTCTAGAACAATTAATTGCTCAAAGCTGTGGCGTAAATCAGCTTTCAAAAGAAAATCAACATTCAGCAGAGGACCAGCTTAATGAAACCAAGGCTCAAAGAAGTGAAGAAGCCATAGCTTTAGAATCAATCTATGGTGAAAATTTCACAGAAACAATATCAGACCGAATTTGGATAATAAAATTAACACTTGAATATATAACAGAATTTTTTAAGCAACAAAAAAGGAGAATTGAAACTGATTTACTTGTTGTAAAGCCCAGAAATACTCCTAGAAATGTTTGTAAATACTTTTTGAAGGGACAATGTAAGTTTGGAAACAAATGCAGAATGAGTCATCAGCTGCAATGTAGGTCAGAATTTTCTAATCAGGAAAACTTGGGTGATGGTAGCTCTTCAAATGAATCAATATTTCATTTAGAAATTCGATTCCCTGTTGGATCACTATATCCCCATGAAGTCCCTATCATTGCATTTTACTCAGTTCTTGATATCATACCACGCCATACCTCACTGAATATTATGTTAAGGTTAACTGATGAAGCTAAATCACTTGCTCAAGATGGTGTTCCAGCAGTGTTTACACTTGTCAGTTTTCTGGAAGACAAGGAACAAATGATCAAACTATTATCTCTTCCACCATCAGAGTTCAGTTTGCGTGAAGTAAAGAGAGAGGTCTTCAACAAACAGAAGGAAGGAAATGTTGGTGTCACAGAGTCCCGAGAGGAGGGTTCTCAGAACGTCTGTGAAAGAGTAAGAGATCCTTTTAAACACAAAGAGAAGGAAACTTTAAACAGAAAACTGAAACAACAGTTTCAAAAATTACAGGTACTATATCTAGTGTTAATGAAACTTTGATCAATGAAAAAGCTTTGTTTAATGAAAGGTTGGTTTTGACATACTGTACTCTATTTATTTGTCTTTTTAAATTTTTTGTTATTCAAAGTATGGTTAAAAAAGAACATATATTAACTGACTTTCAGCTGCACTAGGTTGTTCATTAGCTTTAAAAATAATTGTGTCTATCTTTTCATCTAACTTTTTTATTTCCTGGAATATTCAACAATAACAATTTTCATCTGGTTTTTAGTCCTTTAAGTAATTGAATTAATATACATTTTGACTTCAAATTAATTTTATTTTGATTTTTTACTAGGTAAGGGTTAACACATACAATGCAGTATTGTGATATTGTACACTTCCTGATTTGATATGAATAGTAAGATTGGTTGAAAAATGTTTCTCACATTTTCAAACTAGTGATGACTTTATTAATCTTCTCTTCATACACTGTAAGCTTGATTTAATTTATGCTAGCTGTTATTTTAGTCTGTATCTGCGTACAAGAACATGGTTGAAGAACGGAAAAACCTGCCAGCTTGGAAGTCACAAGAAGAAATTCTTGATGCCCTTGAAGAGCACCAAGTTGTGGTGATAAGTGGAATGACTGGGTTAGTTGGTTTTTAGTATTTGAATTTTTATAATTGATATCAAACTAATTATACATACAAAATAAGGCAATAAATTTCAGTATTACTATTGTTGCAGTAACCGGCCAAAAGAAATTAGACTTAATGAGAATGAAGAACTCTTCGTAATTTAATGCATTCTTTGTATACTCACTCCCTAATGATTAAAAAAGTGCTATGAACAAAATCTATAGAATTAATACTAAACAATACAATGCTAAAGACTAGTTTTTTCCTGCTTTTATTTTTAGCCAATTGAATCAAACATGGTCAGGCAATGGTGTACTATATAGCTATAAGACAACTTTTAGAGCTGGACTATAAAGGCAAAATACCCAAATGTCCTTAGCTTATTTTTAATAAATTAATGTTTTTCATCAAAATTATCCAAAGACGTTTTGCTTGCTCTACAGTTTTACCTTATTATACAGGACACTAAATGTTTATTCAAAGCTTCCTAACCCTTAATGTTACTGACTTTAAAATTTACGACTTAAATCTATTTGTTCAACAGTTGCAATGGCGACTTGCTAAATGGATATTATACATATAATAAACGGCCGTTTGCGCTAACCTTTGTTGGATTTATCTAAATTACGTGCCATACACGGCTTGACATTAACTTTTCAGTCGTAACGTCACAGGTAAACCAGGCTTACCACTTGTGTAGAAGAGTTATACGAGAATATATCCATGGGAATTTTTATATCCATGTTGTCAACTCACTCTCAGGCGATTTTCAGAACAATTAATATGAAATAAAATCCACAATTACTTACTGTGTGTCTTGCTGTAGCTTTTAACAACTTCTACAACTATTTTCAAGATTTTAAAGATTTTCCTCCCTCTTAAACAAACAGAGTAATAGTAAAAGTTTAATAGTAAATTTAAAAAAACAACTTTTTTCCGTTTTATTTAGTCCTTGAAATTTGGTCACCCGGGCTGGGTTGTTCAAAGGTGGGTTATTTAAGTTTAACCTTGGTTTAAGCAAAAATTACAGCAGCAATTGATTTTCTAAGGAGAAGAGTACGGTTCATACAGTTTAGGTTTTCCTAGGAAAGCATTCGTTAACCCGGCCCCAAATTTACAGCTCAAACCCGTCCCTGTAAGATAGGATACAAAACCATGGTTTAACAATGTAAGGTTAGGGCTAATCGGCTTTTGAACAACTGGGCCCAGGATTTCAAAGAAGATTTAATTTTAGTTTTTGTTTGAGGCTCAAAAAATAATGTTTTTGTTAGAGGAGCAGGAATTTCAGTAAGAGGTGACAACCGGCGAATTTCGCCACCTACTTGACAAAGATGGACGATTAATTAGCAGACTTGTTAACATTTTTAATACATAAACGACAACTATTAGCTTCTTTGCAGACATGTTTCGATAGCGTCTTCTGCCTTCGTCAGTACTTTAATGAACTAGATAATAGTATCTATATAGTATATATATAGAAAAATTAATGACAATGTGATAGATACAGTACTAACATAATATAATTGTTTGGAATACAATGATGGCATTTTACAATGTGAGTTTTGTATTAAAGTGTTTGACTTGGACATTCAGTGAGGGCTTTTCCCAAATGATATGCAGCGCTTCTTTGATTTTTAAATCATAGCAAGATGAGGCCTGATCAATTATTTCAAAACAGTGGTCGCCGCAAACTGAGCGACATGTTTCTGAGCTATTTAAGTGTTTGTAAATGTGTGAGGCCATATAGATCGGTTTCCAAATGTTCTCTTACTCTTGTGCTGTAATGGCGAGAGGTCTCTCCAATATAACAGGCGTTACAGCCTGCACAAGTAAATTTGTACACAACACACGAGCGGAGTCCATTGGGGATAGGGTCTTTCAAATTTAGCAAACTACTTATTTTATAGGACGAGAATGCTAGAACTATTTCTGTATTGTTACATAAGAGTTTAGTTAAGTAATTAATGCGTTTCTGAGTGTGACTTGAAAACCAGCTTATGTATGGAAGTTTGAAAAAATGCTAATTGCTAAGTGTTGATTCATTAGTTGTCGTAACTGGATTGTTTATAGAATGCTTGGTGACCCTGGCATTGACAGTTTTTTTCTATTAATCTAGACGGATGAAGGTTTCTTTTCAATGTATTAGTGAGAGATCGAATATCCTTGTCAAATACACATAGATAATTTTATTTTTTTCCTGAGTTTAAATTCGTCAGTTTAGAATCATAAGAATTATTGTTGTTCTGTTTTTTTTTCTTTCTTTTCTTTTTTTACCTAAATTTTTGCATGTTTATTTGATTTTTCTTTTACTTTACTCTCCTAATATTTATTCTCCTTATTCCGCCTTCAAGTAAACGAGAAAGTTGGCCTGGCTCCCTGACGCTTTCAGCTTTGTAGTTATTTCAGGGAGCCAGTGCCCTTCGTTATTACCTTAATTACTGTAAAAATATTGTTAAAATCTTATTTTGTAAATTTGGCGAGCAGAAATAAACTTGTTATTGTCGTTATTGTTGTTGCCAATATACAATAGCTGGTTGACCAATCAGAGCCCTTGCACTGATTTTGTTGTTGTATAAAGTGCAATAAATAAGACGTAACGAAAATACATACAACTCCTGGGCGATGCTGCAACTCAGAGATCGAATGTAGAGTACGGCATGCTGTCCAAATGTCTCCTAAATGGTAAGTAAAAAAATGTCACATAATTAACTTTGGAGCCGTCCTTGAGCTAGCTCATAGGTTAGCTTCGCACTTTGCTGGTCGCCTGTTTAGCTACTGTATTTCTAACCCAAGGTTTCGATTCTTTCTTCTCCACTCAGACACAGGAAGAGACATCAGTTTGGATTTATATGAGATATCCTCAAAAAAAAAAAAAATTTAGTCAAAATGATTTGTTCACAGAAAAATCCTACAAGCTTTGTGTCATATTCCCATAATTACAAAAGCTCATTCAATTTCAGGGCTCAACACTAGTTTTTCACCTCACTTTCCATCACGGATAACGATTTTCACATTGTTCTTTCCGTAACAAAATTTTACGTTTCAAAATATTGAGAACTCAAACGTTTGGTTGCCTCCAACAACAGTATCATAACAGAAAATGAGTAGTAGAAAACACTTAATAGTCTATCCTTCAAAGCCGTGTTTTGTATAAATGTACTTGAAATTAATTTTTTGCACTTGATCTCAAAATGTAGATATATCTTTTTTTCTGGAGAAAAATAAACTTCAACGATTTCTAGAATGCTGTTTCCTACTTGGCCAAGCATTTTCAAACTTTGTATATTTTTTCCTTTCCAAGAGTCTGTTTTAATTTCATTTATAAATAACTTGGATGGTAAGTGTGTTTTGATTGGTCTACAAGTGTGTTTTCATAGTGCTATGAAGCACGAAAATAACGTGAGCATTATGGTTGCCTCTGTCTCCAAGTTGCGAGAAGTTTACAGTTTCATGAAAGAAATTTAAGTATACATACGCGCTTCGTATAAAGTCTTTCTTTTTGTTAAAACAGAAAATAATAATTTTATAAAAGATCTGATCTGCTCTCGAATTCTCCCAAACGTTCGCCTCGGTTTTCACCAGGCTATGAAGGCACGAAGAACATGTTTTATTTCTTAATTGGAGGGCCAAAATATAAACTTAAGTAATAAATCAAGTATAAGAAGAGTTGACAAACAACGACAATAAATTTTGGCAACTATATTTTACATTTTCTACCTTTTTTTTCCTTTTATCTTACACTTCTTTGTTTTGTATATTTACAGCCTGTTTGTCTCTTATTTGTTATTTAGACGCTATATTATATTTAGTTTATTGTCTTTCAACCGTTTAAAATTATTTTTTTTGCTAAGTTTGACATATCATTTTTCTTTTTCTCAATATATATATCTCATGTTTGTGTAAATTATATATCCTTATAACCTGATGAAGATCGGTGTGGCCAATCGAAATATAATTGCTAAATTTATTGTCGTTGTTTGTCAATTTTGCTTAAACTTATTTTATAACGTTATTATTTGGTTGACTTGGTCCGGCCTGGATCCAACGATACAGAAAGTTGTAAACGGGTTTTTCAACAACATTTCTTCAAAACTTAAGTAAATATGCGACATATTTTAATTTAGATTTTGCAGACATTTTCTGACAAAAACCTCTGCCTTCTAAAGTGCTTATTGCAAGTGCATTATTGTAAACCCAATTTACGCTATACAAGAAAACGGATAGGCAAGGATGAATGTTGGCAAGGATAATTTTTAACTATTTGGAGAGGCAAGAATGGTTGAAAAAGGAAAAATACCAGACGTTGTCCTAAAACCCAAAATAAATCGGCAAGGTAGTCGCAGTTTATACAGCCGAATTCATTCTTGCCTCGATGGAATTACAAATAGAGACAAAAACGGATCGAAATGCGTAACACATGAACGCACAAGAAACCAAACTATCGAATCAGAAACAGTCTTAACTGTCCAATCAGTAACAAAGTCAACCGAACAAAACAGCCTGTCTCCCGTTGCCAGACGTGACAGAGTAAACTAACTCTCTGTCGCTCAACTTCCATCAGTTCAGAAAACAAGCTAAAAAGCAATCCAACTGAAGAGAATCTAGTAACGATTCGAAACCGGTCTTGGAATTAGTGATACAAACAACATCAGATCAAGAAAACTGGCACATAATTCAAAATGAAGCCCAACTCAATTTTATTTTCCCAAAACAACCAATAAAGTCTGACATAAAAGCGCAGTCTCTCAAAAACATGCTCGTACGAGCAAAACTCCAAAATAAACGCAATAACACGCAAAATCTGCGTAGAGCATAAAATACAACTAAATAGAGAAATGCAAAGAATAAACATATTCAAGTTATGAGCAAAGTCGCGTAGGCCCATCACCTTACGCGAAAACTGATCCCTCAACTCCATCCGCCATTTTCAAAATTTTGTATATTCCAGCCCAGGCTCCCTTTCTTTATATAGAATGCACTGCAATGAGTGCTGGGATACTATGGCAGCCATCGGCCGCTAAAATTTGAGTTTGCATTGAGTTTGGAATTCGTTTTCCATTAAGAAAGGTATTTTAAAAAGATTTGATTACATTTTTCATTTCCAAAACTTTTACATTTTGTTTTGGTTTTCGATTTGAATTTTCTTTTGGATTACGTTTGAAATTAATTTTGCGAATCAGTTCAGATATACTTTAGGTTTGCGTTTACAATTTGAATTCGGATTTTAATCTCGTTTTCAAAAACAGTTCCAACTTTTTTCTAACTTTGGTTGAATTTCCGTTTAATTTTCATATTTAAAATTGGTATAAACTTGAAATAAAAAATAAAATTGCATTTTTTCAGCAGTATTTTTGCATTATTTTCCTAAAAAATCGAATGGCAGCCATCGGCCACCATACTCGAAAGTGTAAAGTGCAATTTTTAAAGGTGATCACTTGACTACGAGTGCAATTTGGAGTAAATTGGCATGCATAAAATTTTCGAGGTTAACATTTGTACGAGCTCAATTTTAGAGTGCTAAATTAATCCAAATTAAATCATGCGGTTACGTATTTGTTGATAAACATCAGTATATAAATTTCAAGCACGAAAGAAAAGGTCTTGCCTTTACTTTCTGGTAGCAGGAATTTAGCTTTACCCTCAAGAACTCGTTTTGAGCTTTTGAACTCTGGTCTTTTCATTAAGGAGTGTTTGTAACCTTTTGAACTCTCGTTATGGAGAATTTGAAACCTTTCCTTCTTAGATTATGGTCAATTGCTGTGGCCATAACGCGAGGGCTGTCAGTTTCGTAGTCTCTCCCGTCTCGTTTTGACTTTGCTGCGTAAAAATCCTCGAGAATTCTGTTAAGCACCTCGGCTTCATATCTTTTGATTTTTGACTCGTGTCCCTTTTCTTCTGCCCAAGACATCTCAGTAATTTCTTTGCCCGTTGATTGTGCTTTGCTGAGTGTTTCTGCCATTTTGATTTATCTCGACAGCCGATTTCCATATTTGGGTCGTCGTCATTCAAAATTTCGCATTTTTGCCCCGATTTGGGACAAACGCACTGGTTTACAGAACGTTTTGAATGTATACTCTTGGGTTGGAAACCATACGAGTGCAAATATGTGCAAGTAACAAATATGATTTTAAACCGTAATGATATAGGAGGTAACTTATACCTTTAACTCGGCCCTTGATTTATTTGTAATTGCCATCTAGTTTGAAATTTCAGATGTGCAAATTGAAGTTATTTATAACAACAAGCTAATCAGTCGAGAAGAATGCAAGGTTTCAAAATTTCAAAATTGCTTATGCGATTGAACTGAACTCGGAAACAACAAAATTAATTATAAGAATTTTTGACATTTTAGGAAAGTGCAGGTGATAAAATTGAATGTCATTTAACTCGTTTTTTGGCCAAATTTTGGAGAGATTCTGAACCTATTCAGAATTCAGTTTGGTCAAAAGAAGCGTATTTTTTTGTCGAAATTTGACTCCGCTTTATTCGATTAACTTTAAAAATTGACAAAACGAAGTTCAACCACCAATTAATTGTATCTGACGGATTGAAATAACTTTTTTATGAACCAAGTACAGTTTTTTTATTGTTTCTGTTTTGTTATTCTCGTCGATTTTTCAATTTCTCTGTCAAAAATTGTTATACAAGTAACACTGTACCTGACCAGTATTTTCCGGAATGTTCTGATTGGTTGTTGCATCCTTTTCTGCTTAATGATTGGTTGGCAAAAAGAGTGCGAGTGCTGACTCTAACGAGTGCGACTTACGCTGAATTCGTACGCGTGATGTTTGGAACCAATCAGATTGCAGGAATCAACAGTGATTTAGAAATGGAAATAATTTCGAAATCATCATTTTGGTTGGTAATCCAATACTTGGGTCCATTGTAATTTCAAATTATAGTTATTGTTGCTACTTCAATTTTTTGGGACTAAAAATCCAGAAATATTTTTTTAAAACTGCATGTTTCAGCAGATAACTAGACAGCAAGCTTTTCCATAATTTATAAGTTTGCTTTCCGTAGAAAATCCTTTCTTGTGGTATCTGGTAAGTGTTAGTTGTACAGAAGGCGATTGTTTATAAAACAAAAATGCCGATTGTTATTTTGAATATAATCAAAGTCAATTTCTGGATCAGTTGTTCAAGAAAATTCGTACACAGGACCTTAGTTTCCTTTTACATTGTTCATCTCTTTTTTCTTGTAAAGGGTTCTCGGCGGTAGTTACCATGGCGAGTGGATTCATGAGAACGACGTTGATAAGAGCAGTGATGGATCAATGGAAATGGAGGAACAAAATGAAGGTTTGTTTGAACTTGTTTTGATAAGTTTTATACTTTTTTCGCAAAAAAAAAGAGCAGAAGATAAAAAAGGAAAAGGAAAACGTTAAAATACAATTAATGATAAATTGAAATCAAAGAAATGTCATAATTATATGGAATGATCACAGAATTGTATTGTTGAAAACCCATAGAAGTTTTGCTTTTGCTCGTTTTTCGATTCCAGCTGAGAGCATGTATGTGTACGAAGGGAAGGACTACTCCAAGGAAGAGTTTAACGCTGATTCAACTGCTTTCGACAGACTTGCAGAAGGTTTGGTTTCTCGTTGTATTTCCCCTATATACTGACATTACTATAACAGAAATCGGTACATCGATGCTAATTATGGTGATCATTATGGTGATGATGTCGATTAAGATGATGGTGGTGGTGGTGATGATGGTGATGCGGTTGATGATTATGATAGTGATGATAGTGATGGTGATGATGGTGATGAGGTTGGTGATTATGATGGTGATGATGATGGTTATGATGATGGGTATGGTGATAATGATGGTTATGATAATGGGGATGATGATGGTTATGATTATGGTGTTGATGATTGTTATGATGATGAGGTTGGTAATGATGGTGATGAGGTTGGTAATGATGATGGTGATGATGGTTATGAATGTGATGATGATGGTGGTGGTGATGATGGTGATGAGGTTGGTGATTATGATGATGATAATGATGGTTATGATGATGGTGATGATGATGTTGGTGATGAGGTTGGTGATTAAAATGGTGATAATGATGGTTATGATGATGATGATGAGGTTGGTAATGATGGTGATGAGGTTCGTGACTATGATGGTGATGATGATGGTTATAATGATGGTGATGAGGTTGATGATTATGATGGTAATAATGATGGTTATGATGATGGTTATGATGATGTTGGTGATGATTGTGATAATGATGGTGATGGTGATGGTGATGATGGTGGTCATAATGATGGTGGTGATGATGATGGTAATGATTATGGTGATAAGGATGATGATTATGATTGTCATAATGATGGTTATGGTGATATGATGGTATGGTGATGGTGGTGATTATGATGGTGATGGTGATGCTTATGATGATGGTGGTGGTGATGATGGTGATGGTGATGCTTATGATGATGATGGTGGTGATGATGGTGATGAGCTGGTGATGATGATGGCGATGAGGTTGGTGGTGATGGTGATGAGGTTAGTGATGATGGTGATAATGATGGTTATGATGATGGTGATGATGGTTATGATGGTGGTGATGATGATAATGTGGAAAACACATTGTCTATGGCGTTTAACATCAGTGTAGCTCCAGTTGTAAATAGGTGAAGTAAATCTTTTGTATAAAAAATAATAGTTATAATAAAAAAAGTACCATCCCACATTCTGAAAAAAAAAAGTTTAAGTGGCCTAAAAACAAACTTTGTTTCACCTTTACAACCTTTTGAGTCGTAGAAAAAAAGCTGGTTTTCCAAAGAACTTTCGCATTTTTAGGTCTTTGCATCAATACTTTTGTAGGTTTTTGTAGGTAAAAGTTCAGTTTAATCTTTTCTTCCACTCTCATGTTTCACCTTCATTTGAAGCATCGACAAAAACCAGTTTTTTTTCAATTTTCCTTTTCATTTTCTTACTCTTCATTATCATTTTTTTCTATCGTTTCAGAAATGATTCAAAGTATTACAACAACAGATAGAACACTACGGAGTGAAAAAAAGGTGAATCTACCTTGATACTTTTGTACAAGGATCATGGAATGTAGACATTTGAAACTTTTGAAACTTCACATGGATGTTGTTTCCTGCTGTTTAGGAATTTTAAAAAAACACTCTACTTTTGATTAATGCCTATCGTCTTTTCATTTTAACAGTCAGTGTTAAACGAGGTACAGTCAAACCTCGACTATCCGGACTCATCGGGGCCACGGTAAATAGCCGGATAATCCAGAGTCTGGATAATCAAAGAAATGAATATTAATGAGATACAAATGTAAATAACATGTGAACAGCAAAGAAACATTTTAATCATGAAAGTTACACACTCTTTATGCATTTACAAATATTCGCTTTTTGTTCAGATATTCATAAAACGCTAAAATGTTCAAGCATAATTGTTTGCTTCAAAAACTTCTCGTCCCACTTCCGAACAACGATAATACGCTGTTTTAACATTCTTTTAAAAGGATTTAATGGGTCTATTTGCAACTTCAAGTTTTCAAAATGACAACTAATTAATATTCGTGAAAAAACGGGACCAGAGAAAAAAGTCCGGATAATTGAGGTCCGGATAATCGAGGTTCGACTGTACTATAAACCCATATTCAGTGGGATTTTTTAGATAATTTTTATTCCATAGTATATTTCTTTATCTAGTGGCTAAATGGCAGGCAGCCCAAGCTCATATTGCGAATACGATGAGTATGTCCTGTAAGCTGTAACTTAATTTATTTAAGACTTAGTATGGTTGGTTTGATTATCGTGTTGAAGTTCTCTCACCTCATTCTTGCGTTTTATTTATTGTTTCTTGCATTTTGCAAGCAAAATCTCACCCTCTAAAAAGAAAGGAAGGCTGGAGACTCGACATGTTCCCAGCCACAGGTCACTCAACAAAATGCTTCCCTGCCACAAAACAGCGACCTAAATCCCAATATAATCGCCTTCCCTGCAACTGTAAATAAATTTCACTGCACATAAAACTTTTTAGCTGCCAACACGACCAATGAAAGTTGAAAAAATTCGAATGATATTCGGCTTTTTACCTTTCCGTTTATGGGTGTTGACCATTGACCTGCAACCGATGCAAACGGTCATTTTTCTACCTCTCTTCTGATTGGTTCGTTCAAATCACAAGCAAATCGGCAACAATCCCCACCAAGAGAGAGAGGTTATTTTTTCTTCTTGCTTGTGATTTGAATGATCAACACCCATCAACAGAAGGGTGAAAGCCGAATATCATTCGAATTTATTCTACTTTCATTGGTTGTGTTGGCAACAATGACAACGTATTCAATTTGTTGTCTTAGTCTCAGTATGAAATTAAATATTCCTAAATACCGATGTAGTTTTACACTACTTACAAGTGTGTGTATTGTTGGAGGTGTTACTTCTCGTTCTCTTGCAATAATTTTTAAAATTTAACAACAAAACGAGGCTAAGGCTGCATAAAATGAATCCGCAGTCATTTAAATCAGCAGCAGCTGGGAATTCCAAACTGGGCCATTGCGCATGCGATACAAATCCTTGGCGCAATTTTATTTTTTATTATCCATAAATTTTTCCGCGTAGCCTAGTGGTTAGAACATCTGCTTTTGAAGATCAATTTGAGAGGTGAATGGTCGTGATTTCGAGCCCGCTTGGAAAATTTAAAAAAAGTTTTCCTTCTAAACTTAGAGTTTAATGCATACATTAATCAGTCCATTAAAACTAGAGGGGATTGAGTGAGTGGATTCATCTTATCCCTACACAACACATTGATGACTGACGTCATCCATGAATTAAAAACTGCTTTCAGCCCCCTTATGACCTCAATATGAAATAAAAGGCGCTTTTTAAGCGCTTGTGGCTACTGCAAGTAGACTTGGAATGAGAAAAAATTTATAGTACATAGTTAAGAAAACCGTTTGAATCTAGAATGTTTTATTTGTGCGTGTTATATCGATTACAAGCTAATTTTAGTAGGTTCTAACATTGTAATTTAGTTTCTAAATGTCATCAAGATAATTAAATATCAAAATTAAAACATTGTAAGAAAATGTAAGCGGCAGAATGTAATAAATGTATTATTTAATCGAAACTGCTATACCGCAACTTTAAAAAATTTGCGGGTCTCCTGTAGTATTTGGTGACTTACCTAGGCTTCCTGTTGTGGTGTAACATACTCACTTACCCAGACGATAACAAAGTGTCTACCGTCTATCGACGCAGTAGCCACAAAAATTACATAGCTCAGTTATAAAGCTGAATGTCGATCTTGAAAGAAAACAAATGTCGAAGTTTCTTGTCAAAATATAGTTGTATAAGATAGGCAGCAGTTGAACGGTAATCCTTTTTTGAACAACCAGACTTAGTTTGTAGACTATGTGTCACACCTTCCGGTCATTCATATTGCTCAAAGCTCTAGTGATTTCAGAATGGATGAACTTTTATTTTTAGATCTCCGAAGCTAGCCATGCCTATTTACCAATTAGAAAGCGACGAGTTCTTACACCTGATGAGATTGAGCAGAGAAGGATAAAGGTATCTATACCTTTTTTTTTAAATGTATTATTTTAGGTATTAAAGCATGTACTAATTACGTATGTGCTTGATGTTCTTCATTTAAAGCACATCCCACAAGCATTAACCTTCACTATTATTATCTTCTGTGGGAATCTGATCCTGTTTATTTGGTATGCCGTGTGGATGAGACCTAAAAACGTCGAAGCTGTCCGTGGCTGCTAACATTCAAGCCTACTTTTTTATGGTTGATTTAAGGGATAATGCAAATATGCCCGCTACCAACAAGGCCTTAAAGCCTACTTCAGTAGCTTCAAGTTAGCGGTTAGCATGAATGTACAATCTATACTTGACGTGCTATATACGGTGATTTGTAGAGGCCGGGAAGTCCTTCGAATGTTCTTCATCATTGAGGCAGCATTCAATAGAAATTTCCTCGTTTTGTGAATCCTTGTTCACCACTTTCTTAAACGGTTACAAAAACAAGAGTAATGAAACAGGATTTAATCGGGAACCGCAACCAATTGTAGAATTGCACACAATTTAGGCATCCTGCTGATGAACAGTAACTGTTTTGCTATCTATTTTCAGCAGCATTCTAATTATGTCTGTTCATATATCTATGATTTGTGTAAGTGCTTTGCCAAGTAAGTATCCCCTCACAGTATGGCTTGATATGTTCTACACTGCGCATACGATGTAATGAACGTTTGACAAAAAATTTACCACCCATTGATTTTAAACCCAGCAGTGAATATCGAAGTCTTTTCAGGATCTGCACGTGTAAATCACAAAGTATTATAGCATCTTTCGCATTACAAGTTTTCTTAAATCTTTGTTTGTTCGAAACCTAAAATTATGCAAATGGTAAATGATAGCTTGCATAAGTAAGAGCATTTATAAACAATTGTTTGCATAATTAAATAGGTCTCGAGAGTGGTCTGTGTTACTGGTAGTCGAAGTTATCACAGATATTTCATTAAAACGCAGTACATGAAACAAAGAGGTGAATTATAGTTACAATAGTGTGAAGGCTAATCTGTACTGTTGGAACGATTATAATTAAAATGCGAATTAGAATTAAAGTTACATTAACCAAGTTATTTGCCTGGTTATTTAACAAAGATGAACGAAACATTTTGTTGTTCTTTCTTAATGTATAATGACTCTCAGAGACAAGAAACTATGGCTAAGAGAGCAAAGCTCAAAGAGGAAGAAGAAGTTAGAAAAGCAGAAGAATTGAAGAAAAAAATGTAAGTTTGTAATGAGCACATGATATCTGTTTGAACCATGTCCTCTATCAACTTGAACTCACAAACATAGATAGGACATTGGTGGTAGTACTAAATACTTCAAGCCACTAAAACTAAGGCTTTTAACCATGTCCAACAAAACGTCCAACGTTTTTACTGTTCTTAGATCTGAAATGTTTAGAATAAAACCGCCGCCTGGTCAGCCTAATTGGTTAGGTCCCAGTCTATCGTGCGGGAGGCTCGGGTTCGATTCCTGGCCAAACCAACACTCAGGGTCTTAAAATATTTTAGGAGAAGGTGCTACCTTTTCTCTAACATTGGCAAATGGTTAAATTTTCGCGTCTTTTCGGATAAGGATGTTAAACCGTAGATCCAGTCTCTCAATTTTCTATCGGGGGACTTAAAAGAACCCACGCACTTTCGAAAAGAGCGGGGTAGTGATCCTGGTGTTGTGGTCTGTCTGTTACATCGAGGGTATTTTTTGTATCAGATATGTTAGCCGCAGTTGCGGTCTATCTAAGACCCTCGACTGGTGAGCTTGTATTCACTTGTAAAGCACTAAAGAGCTCTAAATAAGTGCCATATAAATTTACATATTATTATTATCATTATTATTATTATTATTATTATTATTATTATTATTATCATCATTATTATTTATATTGCTATTAATTATAAGTGGTATTTCTAGGAAAACGTTTCGTTTTGACAATCTTATTCCCCACCTTGTTTTGGGTTATTTCTTGCTTAGAGTAATAAGTTGATCTTTCGCAGTTAAGAAGTGCTTTTTGTTTCTTTTTCCTGTTAGAGAAAAATTGTGGCATGATAACGGATACAGCTCCTGTAATATATCGTTGAAGAAATATTGCCAATCAGAAAACGAAAGTTTTGATTCTGAAGAGGACATGTTTTCGGACGAAATGGTTGATCGTGTGCGCGACATACGATATATCCATGGTGACGTGACACAGCCACAAAACACATCCCGTCGTAATGCAATCATTGTACATTGCGTGGGTACGTAAATCGTTCATGTGGAAGACATCAACACAGTGTAAATGTTTAGAGTTAGAGAGTTTAACTTTTTCATCATTGCTCTATTCTTATTTTATTTACAGTAGCTCCTTTTACAATGGCTAATGGTAAAGTACGAAGGAGTATGATTTTCTCGGTCTAGATACAATCCTGCTGTAGAAAAGCACATGGCCAAACCATGTTTGAAAAGAAACGGCAAATCGGATCGAGGAAGACCTATCAACCAAAAACAGATAAACAGAACTTATGAATGAAAGGCTGATGTACTATGTAAAAATTTACCTGTTAGTCAATCATATCAATAGGATTAGGAGTTCGGATCAAGCCAGAATCCATAACGTGAGCTTTTCTATTCTCATTTTTTCTTCCTTCGTATGTTGCATTTTGGTTTTCTTGATTATTGTTGTTACCAGAATTACGGGGATTTTCATATTTTCTCTGTTTGTACTACTTTCTACTAAGCTTATTTAGTCCCAAAAATCCGGTAGTGCTAGACTCCCCGGGAATGAAGTTAGGCCATAAAAAGTGTTCCAATTGTACTTTTGAAAAAAAATTTCTCCGCCTGGTTGACATCCAACTGGGTAAATGTTGCGAACGGACATGAAAGTTAATAATAATGCAGATGATAAAAACAATGATTATCAATAATGATGATACTAATTTAATAATATTAACATATTCTAAAAACAGTTATTGGTAATGGTGATAATAAGGGACTGATTATAATGTTGATCGTGGGGCGGATGGTGGTGGTGATTGTGATGATGTTGATAATGTCCTGATGATGATAATGGTGGTGATGATGGTGGAGATGCTTCTTCTGTTTTTTGTAGGTACTTTTATAAAATGATCAAATAATGTAATATTTAAGAAGCTTATGTTTCTTCTGGCTTCTTTTTGTTATTCCTTTGGGCTTGGGTTTTAAAGTGTATGTGTCTTTATAAAAATAACAACCTTTTTAATTACAGACATGTTTCGGCAGTGCTACTACCATCGTCAGTGTAACGAGATCGTAGTAAATCCACCCCCCC
>JANCMA020672801.1:0-18355 GCA_024336925.2 Zoanthus solanderi
CCCCCCCCTTCCTACAGGGGGATCCATCCAAGGTTAGTTCCAAGCAGAAGCTGGTTTAAGAATGCACGCATAAAACTAAAGACATAGAGCGGAATTTTATACATTCATATTTTGATTCACACCTAGCACACTAAAAATAATTATATCACAAAAGTTTTCCGAAACGCCCGAGCTTATCATTTCCTTCCTCGATTTCAGCAGATTGCTTTACTGCCCTTCAGTGTGGGCTAACAATGCATGGCCGTAGCAAGGACTTTTTCATTGGGGGGCAAGTCCTCTGAGATCTTAAGAGAGCACTAATAATCTAACAAAAAATACCGTATTTCTTTGATACGTGTCCATGCACCGGGTACCAACTATTGTAGCATTAATTAATTCCTATCAAGTTCTATCTCTCGGTTTTTAGTTTTTAGTTGTTGATTTTTTTACTTTATCTCAAAATACTACTGAAAAATTATTAGGGGGGGAGGGGTAGCTGCCCCCCCCCCCTTTTCCCCTGCTAGCTACGGCCGTGTCATCTATTCTTTCTAAATCATCTCCTATTTCCGTTATTTAACCTCTCCCAAAAGTTTTAAAATCTTAAATCAAGCCTTTACTGTCATGAAGTTTGTGAGAATTCTCGAGTAGGTGAAAACCCTCGACTGAGTCTCGGGTTTTCATTGATCTGCTCTCGAAATCTCCCAAACGTTCGCCTCGGTTTTCACCAGGCTATGAAGGCACGGAAAACATGTTTTATTTCTTAATTAAAATAATTCACATTTGTGGATCAAACAGTTTGATCATGTGAAATATTTTGACTACATACCAGATGACAAAAGTCCTATGAACTCAACAGCACGTGAGGCATATGTCCTGAATCTTGATTTACCAATCTTACGATTAAGAACTCCTCGAGCCGTATTTCTCATGTGGCTTTTTATATTACCATCTGTAACTCCTAAAACATTCTGTAACCTTGCGTTTTGAAGCTTTCTTCCAAAGTCTTTGTTAAGAGTTCCAGTCATCTAAAATTATAATAAGACAAATGAACAATGCTATGAAATGTTTATTCATTTGAATTCCAGAAAGCGAGGATGTGTTAGCGGCAAAGCTGGATTTCATTAATGCAGTCAGCGAGACACAAACTACCTCAAATCAATAAATATCACTAATAAGGCACTAATATTAACAAATGAAAATTTTAAAATAATCTAGCAAGGAGTTTAAATGATTGCTATTAAACTACTCTGTAATGATTATGATGCGAATATTGTCGCTTAGCATTGGCGACTGACTTTTAACGATTTTTAAAAGTTTAAAAGTTAGAATAGCCACACAGTAATGTCAACCATTTACGTCGGAGCTAAAACTCTTGTTGACGATAATAGAAAAACTAAAATATAATAAATTAAACAGTCAACACGACGTATATAAAATTTTGGCTAGCCAAACTAGCCTTCTTCAGGTGTGAGAAACACACTAGCCGAAATATAGTATATTTTAAAATTTTTCATAGCGTTGGAAAGAAAAATATTTATTTATTCCGTATTTTCGTTGTACGAGTTTTTCCCAGCCTCTAAAAACTTGTATTTCTCTACAAAACCTCGTATAAGGTTTGGAGGCTTGAGCCGTGCTCAAGTGAAGAAAATATTTTGCCCCAGGGATCCTCACGCCGCTAACAAAACTATCACATCAATTCCTGCTACGATACCAGCGCGTGGTGGTCCTTGATAGGGCAGTGGTTAGCACGCCCGACTAGTGGTGATCAGGGAGACGTTGGTTTGAGTCCCGCTCAGGGGAAAAACACCATTTTTTTCGGATGAGTGTGTTGGAAAGAAATTTTTTTTATTATTTCCGTATTTTCGTTCTTAGTTATTTTAATATCCTGGAAATATTTTGATGGCAACATTTTATAAATTCATTGAAACCAGTCAATCCTTTCCAGTTGCAAAATTTAAACCTTGGATTGGTTTGAGCTTGAACTTGTTGTTAAATGGTTTCCCTCGTCAGCTTTGCACCCGAAATATTTTTTTTTTCCTGAAAACAGCTGCATGCATTTTTCCCCCAAAACCATTTAAAAAGTTTTTCGAAAGCCGTAGAAATTATTTTCATATGAGCAAATAGCAAGCGTCAATTAGGTAGACTAGCCCGCTCGGTGTTATGATATCTTAGGGTGTTTCTAAAACGAATAACGCAGTAAAAAGTAACGAGTAACGGAGTAACAAGAAAACGAGTAACAGGGAAAAACCAATCACATGGTAAAAATACAAAACGAGTAAAAACGGGAAAAAATCGATCACACGGTATAACTAATTAGTTTTGCCAAAACAATTTAGGCAGTCTGTCTCCTTTGTGGTACAGATAGCCTGCGTAACAAGCGTTTTTAAAAATTTCGGACGCGCGGGAAATGGGGCGAGAAAAAATGGAGAGTGGGGAGTGGGTGAGGCTTTCCTTCCCTTCCTCTCTGCAAACACAAGACTTAACTGAAATACGCGCATCAGACATGACAACTGAAGCGGATAATGTAAATAGGGTACTTCTCAAAAAATCAAAAACTCCCAAATCCCAGACTGGAGACACAAAAAGACCTCAGGTAGAAAGCGGACTCCTCCGCGGAAGTTAAAAGAGAAAGGTTGTGACAAAAACAACAACGTATGCACTCGAAAATGCAAGTTTTGCGGTACTGCTCATGAGATGAAAAAATCTGCTTGTCTTGCTTTTGAAAAAAATGCACTAGATGTGGCAAAGAGGGACAAAGTGTGCCTTCCTCTCCGTTAATCATGTGCAAGATTGTAAAATCTACAGTCATAAACCCTCATGCACATCAGCTTATGTGACAGTGCGTCTTAACAAAAATGCTGAGGTAAAAATTAAGATTGATACAGGTGCTTCATGTATTATACTGCCCAAGGGTAACTACATCAGGACCATTGTAAGAGTCTGGAATAGTCGTATACAACGCTTATGGTGCACTACAAAACAGTTGTCTGGCCACTTGGTTAAACTTGATGAAAATAATAAGTCATTTGACAACACATCGTATCCTTTGGACGCTATCGCTGATCAAAATGCCATTCGAAATAAACTCAGCCCCAGAAGTATGGCAACAGCGAATGCATGAGCTAGTAGAAGTACTTACAGGTGTAGAAGTTATTGTTGAGGGTTTTCTTGTTTGCGGTTTTGGAGACACTAATGAAGCTGCGATAGCTAACCATGATCAAAATCTCAAAGCGTAAGAGAAAAAAATGACGCGTAAAAGAAAAACCTCTCGACATCGAGAAGTTGAAGCTTCAGCAGTTACAAGTTCCTTTTAAAGGACACTTCCTCACAGCCGAAGGTCTAAAACCTGACCCGTCAAAGATACAGGCCATTGTTGACTATTCAGTGCTTAGCAACTTCGCAAAAATGAAAACGTTTTTAGGAATGGTGCATTATCTGGCAAAATTCTGCCAACATCTGTCTGCAGCATCTCAGCCCTTAGACAACTGGACAAGAAGGAAGTTGAATGGCATTGACAACACCCTCAAAATAAGCCATCAAAGAGATAAAGGATGTCGTTACTAAAGCTCCAGTTCTACGGTACTTTGACATGAGCAAGAATATAGAGTACCGAAGTGATGACGTCACAAAAATTTGATTTGTGAAATCACTAATTTGGTTGTAATATTCAGAAAGATTAAGATGAAAGATGACTCCATGCTGAAATTTAGCATTTTGCCACCAATCAGTGATGACATATTGCCATGGTTTTGCTCTGACGGCCCCATACAAATCCTTTTTAAATTGGCTTGGTTCCTAATGTTAAGATCCAAGCCATTTGTAGAAGGATTTGTACGGAGTCATTGGAGCATAACTGTGATAACATCTCGCTGACAATTTGCACCAACATGCTGATTTTTAGCAAGGATACATTTTTAGTCTTGTTCGCTCGGATGATCTCAATAAATTTCGTAAGCTGACAGAGTTTAATTTTTGTGGTTTTCGTAGAGTGTAAAATGGAGCGAAATTTGCGCAGTAATGAGGCAACAAAATATCATCATCTAAAACAGGATTCTCAGGAGTGAGCAGCCGTGGCAACAACGAACTTCCAATCGCGACGATTCTGCGCTAATCTGATCGCGCCTCAACGGTTGTTAATTCAGCAATATATGCAATAAGCTTAATAAGGTAAGCTAAATCCTTTACGAGCCAGGTGGCCCATGAAGCCGCCGCTTATCTTCGGTTTCTGTAGTGTTAAGCGGATGAGGGTCTTTGACTCCCCCTGGATGGGACACTAATCCATCGCAGGCTAGCTCCCAGCAGACGCCGGTACTCATTTATCTACGCTAGAAGGATGGAAAGCCGAGTTAGCTTAGGCTGAAAAAGGACGCACAAATGTGTAAATCTTGGCAGAGCCGGTGATCGAACTGGCGAATTTGTGGTCTGATCGAATGCCCAGATCTTGCTTACTGCGACCGCTTGCGGAAACTATCACGAAACGCGTAATGCTCATCAAAACAGGCAAAGCCACAGGCAGCCCATTATCGGCTCGCATCAATAGCTGTCTAAACTAAATCTCATCTTTGTCCTTCATATTGAGAAATGGAATATAATCTTGAAGAAGCTGTAAAGAAGCTGGGAGTTATCATGGATAAATACCTAAAACATGATGCTCATATTAACAAAATATTTAAAGTTTGTGTTTACCTTCTTCGGAACATTCCAAGGTACGCCGCTAATTAAACTACTGAAGCTTGCATACTGCTTGTTCGCGCATTAGTCACATCCCATCTTGATTACTGCATTTCTTTTCGCTATGGTTGTAATAACTCTGTAGCGCAACGCCTTAATTCAACTTAAAACTTTTTGCTGCACGCCTAATCTGCAAAGTTCTGAAGTTCTGCCATATCACTTCACATCACATTTCAACTCTAAAGCCTGCTTCTTTGGAATCAACTTTCCTCCCATTTTCAAAACAGTACCAACCTCATCATTTTTAAGTCCCAGCTTAAAATATTTTTATTTAAGGAATTTTTTCTTAAATTAGTTAAAAAAACTTTTATATTCTTCAAAATAAGTTTGAAGCGTAAACGGTGTCTGAACTCAATGAGACATAAGCACTATAACTAAAAGCCTCATTGATAAATAATATTCACCGTTTTCTAAAAGCCTCATTATTTATTAAGGATTAGCGTCAGCTTCTTATACCTCTTGCGGTGACGATAAGAAATTCTAAACGTCTAAATTATAATCATGTAGTTCTGGTTGGGAATTCCTCTTAAACGGGCTATGTCACGCTATTTTTGCATTTTTTAAAAATCCCAAATATGTCTCACCCTCAACTGAATTCCAAAAATCATGGTTTAAAGCACGGTAATACGAGCAACAAAATCCACCACTCGTCTCGTAACATTGCTGGGAAACAGGTTGAAAAGAGATGCTGCGCGTTTTTCCACCTGCGTACAAACTTGTCACGCATCAAAATAATCTGTTGCAAATTGCAAAAAGTTTGTTGCAGAAAGTCAGAAGATCGATCTACTTTTTGCAACAAAACTAGTAGATTCTGCGTGTATTACTATCACAGATCAACTTGTCTCGCAGCAAGATGACGTCGCGAGAAATTACCTGGTAGTATTAGCCAATGAGAAGTCTGGATTCACTCAACTGCAATAACTTTATTTTGCTGCGAGACAAGTTTGTACGCGGGTGGAGAAAAATGCAGCATCGATTTTCAAACTGTTTTGCAGCAATGTTGCGAGACGAGTTGGAGGATTTTATTGCCCGTATTACTGTACTTTTAGGTTTGTTATTTAAGACTATATTATGACGTTTATTTTGTTTCCTATCATTTAATTTGTTGCAACGGATGGCAAGGATGAAAACAGATTGAAACTTGAAAAATTTAGGCTAAACATTTCAAGTTTTGATGCTGTCTCAACAAAAAAATACTAAAAAACTTTTTATGATTTGCGCTTTTGTAAAACATTTCATTAGATATTCACCTCACAGTTTATCAGGAACATTTCGTGCATAAGTAAAAACACTGACGACTTTAGCGAAAATTGACCCAAAACAACAACTCCTTTAATAATCCTTTAAAAATATACATATACAATTCAAGTATTACCAGCAAACCTTGTCTTAAATATGATTCGATTACTGTTTCATCTCGAGGCCACCAATCGAAATCTTTTTTCTCTATTTACATAAATTGTGTACAAAAACTGTGTACAGAAATCCTCATTGATTTTCACTGATCTCTAATGCTACTTTTGAATCTAAACGAGTCAAATGCTCTAACTTGAAAATGTTAGCATATATTTCGCGTCGATGTTACGTGCTGAACCAAACAACCGCGAAAGATGCGTCTTCAGTCCGCAGGTGGAGCATCTCCAATATCGTAAAATAAGCTACGAACATCCAGCATGGAGGCGAGTTCTAGTACTTGCTTTTGAAGATTTCCGTTTTGCAACACTTCTGGTGGAAGTTTGGGAAAACTCTTCGGGTAATAATCGGAACCCTGAATAGAAAAGAATATCGAGAACAAAAGAAAATCAGTTGTGACATTTTGAACGATCCCTTCGTGATTTTGTCCGCATGGTTTTGGCATTCACGAGAGAGATGCTTAGAAAGAAAACACTTCAGACTTCAATCGCTGAAGCCCGAAAGCTTTTCTCTTTAAGAATCTCTCCCAGTTTCTTAAATTAGGTACGTAACCACGAAGATCAATTCATACGTCATTGTTTACACTCAATCACAATAATCGTAATATATGTCATGCTATATTTACTAAACATGCATTATTCAGTTTTAATGAGAAACCTTCGTTCTCTGTAAAAAATCCGCGTGCGCGATTTGGTCAAAATTTGATTTGGACATAGTGGAATGTAAATTCATCTGTACTGGTATGTAAAACATAATCACTATAGTTAAGGTTTTTTTGCACAGTAACAATAATAATAATAATAAATACATATTTTAACAGGGTAACTACGTCAGTTATGAAACTGCTATCAACAATTTTTGGTTTCTGATATTCTAATTGAGCTTTCGACTCTGCTAGAGTCTTGATCACAATAAACTATTGTGGTCACGCTTTTCACAAATATTAAGCCTGGAAACACAAAATCACCTTAGACAATGTGGAAATCCTCAATAGAGAGCTGAATTGAAGAAAACAGAGAATCAGAGAAGCCATTTACATCAGGGTAAACAAACCAGATCTAAACCACAATCAGGGCAGATTCAACCTCCATCACTGCTGGGATAACCTCAACAATAGAATACTTAAACTCATAATAACTAGAAAAGTGTTTTTCGTAGAAAATTTGATACATTACCAACTTACCTTTGTTGTTTGATGACCAACATTACAAGCAGTTCCCTCTGGTACAGGAACATGCAATGCTGTTGCTGCTGTATGCTGATCTTCCTGGTCAATAGAAGCGTTGGTGCAACTTGTGACATTTGTACGAACGAATGTCTCACCATCTGTTGAAAGACAAGAAAGAATGAAATCTCAGTTCAATCTTTCTGGATTTTTGTTCTCCTTATAAAGATAAAGATACAGAATACTTGACAAATGTGCGTTTAAACTGTATCATGATAAGTTAGTACATATGTAAAACTCAGGGTTTTCATTAACGCAAAATATTGCGTATTTTAGACAAAAAATTAATTTGGGAAGCAAAAAATGAAATGCGATGCGTCCCTGGGACGCACAAGATCGACAGGACATTACGGTGTAAATAAATTTTTGATGACAGAAATTTTGTTTGGGACCCCTAATTCAAAAACGAAGGGGTCCCTGGGACTCCTCTTGTAAATTTCTACTGAAAACCCTGTAAAACTCTATCTTAAATACCTTCAATACAGTAGGTAAATTCTATGTAATCTATGTAAAACTGCTATCATTAAAGAAAATCCTTGAATTTAAAGTTCAGTTCATGGCTGGGAATGCCAACAGGATGTAAGAGAGCATGCAGCAATAGATTAATTGCCACTCCTGTCTGTTCTTAGAGCCAGCAGCTCCTGGGTGAAAACAGAAACTGAGTTTACACATGCAACCATCATGCTCCATTTGTTGCTTACACTTCACTGTTTGACAGTTCTACCCACGGCTCAATTTGCCATTGTGTATAAGCTAGCTTGCTAAATCCTTTACAAGCCAGGTGGCCCATGAAGCCAGTGCTTTTCTCTGATTTCTGTAGTGTTAAGCAGATGAGAGTCTTTGACTCCCCCTGGAAGGGACACTAATCCATTGCAGGTTAGCTCCTAGCTGATGCTGCTATTCATTTACCTACCTCAGAATAATGGAAAGCTGAGTTAGCTTAGGCAGGAAAGAAATGTGTGTATAAGACTTGGTTTAAAGCTGCTCCTATAAAAAAGCTTGCCTTGAAGTAGCAGCTGTGCTGTGGTGAAAAGACTTACTGTACATCATCCAATTTCATAATCCAATTTTGATTCGGGTTTATCCCAGTGAATGAGGGTGGCTGGATTTACCCCACTTTGACAGCAATCTGTTGAACTCCCACTCTCAATCTCGCTCGATTCATGGCATCCTTTTTCTCCAATCCAATACAACACTCTTGCTCTCCTTCTCCACTTGCATATTCCACGTCTTCTTTGGTCATCCTCGCTTCCTCTTGCCCTTCACTTCAAAGAAAAAGAAAAGTTGTATCTTTTTGAACTTGAGTCATATCCTCTATTTTTTTGTCTATAATTAGAGAGGAGGTCAGGTGGAGAAGATGGGTGGATTCTGTGTTTGTCCATACATTATCACCCAATATCTACCGCACAGCTGGTGAGGCAATGCAGGCGTTTGAGTACTTCTCAAAAGTGGGGAATTTTGGCACCGTAGAGAGGTATGCAGCAAAATATGCTGGTGCACTCGGCATGTACTTCATTGGAAAGCACATAAAGAGGAAGTAAGTATTTTTGATTATTAGCATATGACTAGTTATGGTTCTGCTGCAAACCCTGGTAAGTGATAGTAGAGGAATTATTGTTCAAGGATTTTAGGGGGGAATTTTTTGTTGTACATGGAGCAACCAATAACGATCTTTTAGTCGTCCTACAAAAGTTGAGGTCATTGTAAGCCCTGGCTACATGTACACAATCATTTTTTGTGACACTTTTCATTTGACATTTTATATTTGCTCATGTTTAGAAAAATCATCTAAATGTACACATTATTATGTCTAGACATTCTATCTCTTTGATTTTCCAATAAAAAAGTAGATAAAATCTACAGGCTCCTGAGTTGTTGCATTTTTTCACCAAAATAATTTACAAATTAAATTAAAAGATGAAAATCTTTTAAACTCAAGCCTTGCTACACATTCAAGTGTAGATGTTTTCACTAAATGCTATTTTAGAAAGTATGAGTATTTTGTGGTTATATTGTATAAAATAATTGTTCTCTTGTGAATTTAAAGAGAATATGTATGATCTTAATGGTCTTGCTCTAACAATATCTTGGTTAGACTTTCTGTTTAAGTATGCTTTATTCATCAAGAATACATTTTTAAAAGTTTGCTGCTAACAGTAAATGAAATAAAATTTTAAATAATTGATTTTCTATATGATTATAATAAGCAAACAGAAAATGACATTTACAGTAATCTGCAACAATGGAAAACCATGGTAGTTGAATTGAATCCAATAATGCTTACTGGTTTGGCAGTAGACCTTATAAGGCTGTCAGATAGTTTTAATTGGTAAAAAAACATTGTACCCTTCCCCTTAGCACTTGTGACAGGCAGTTTTGCGGAACGGAAAGGTGATTTTTTAGCTATGGTTCATTACTCTTGTGTATTCGGCTAGAATGAGAATAATTTAACAGACAAAATACTCTCATAGCACAGTTTTCCTCAGGATAAAAAACTTTCATAGTTAAGAAAAAATATTATTGCAACTCAAGCAACCTACAAAGATCTCGGTATTCCCTGACAACTGGACAACCATAAAAGTTAAGCCCTGGTGAGGCTTATAATTTACAGTAAATGTACATAAAAGTGGGTCTTTATGATAAAATTTGGCATTAAACTTGCAGATAGGCTGTTATATGTTGCATTGCTGGAGTGGGTTTGAGTTGAGCTTGATCTGTAGGAGTTTGTAAGAAGGAAGTGGTTTTAAAAGAATTAAGATGGTATGGACTTGCTCTTTCTAGGGAATGGAAAACCGAGTTAGGCAGGTTCTTAACTTAGAAGTAAAGGGGAAAAGATCTGTGGGGAGACACCAATTTGGTGCATAGAGGAAGATATAAGAAGTAAGGGTTTAGTTAGTTATAATTGTTTGTGTTATCGGAGATGGGAATCAGACATTAGAAGAGGATATGAGAAGAATCGGTTTAGTATATAGTGAAGATTCTTTGGATCATTGGTTATGGGAAGCAGACATTAAAAGAGCATATGAGAAGGAAAGTTTTGGTAGTTAGTGATGATTCTTTGGATCATTGGAAATGGGAAGCAGACATTAGAAGAGGATATGAGAACGAAAGGTTTGGTAGTTAGTGATGATTCTTTGTATCATTGGAAATGGGAAGCAGTCATTAGAAGAGGATATGAGAACGAAAGGTTTGGTAGTTAGTGATGATTCTTTGTATCATTGAAAATGGGAAGCAGTCATTAGAAGAGGATATGAGAACGAAAGGTTTGGTAGTTAGTGATGATTCTTTGTATTATTGGAAATGGGAAGCAGTCATTAGAAGAGGATATGAGAACAAAAGGTTTGGTAGTTAGTGATGATTCTTTGTATCATTGGAAATGGGAAGCAGACATTAGAAGAGGATATGAGAATGAAAGGTTTGGTAGTTAGTGATGATTTTTTGTGTCATTGGAAATGGAAAGCAGTCATCGGAAAACCAAATGTGCTTACCCCAGCAAGCTCAGAAGAGGGCTAAAACCAGTAGTATTTTGTCTACACTTTTAATCTTAAAGCCAACATAAGCGATGTTAGCAAGTTTTCCCACTGAAGATTTATTTAAGTTTACAAAATCAGTCATCAGTGCAACATCGTAAAATCTTTGTAATGCCTTAATGTATGTCCCTTGTGGTGGTTTTTATGTGTTGTGGTGATTTTTTAAGCAAGGAAATTAACTAAAGTTCGATTATGTTCTTACTTTGAAACTTTTGAAAAATGTTTAGATAAAAAATTTCTCCTTTTTTATGTTTTTGTATGCTATGTATTACTCATCTGAAAATCTTGTAAAATAACTTTGCAGATACAACTTGAAAGATGATGTCCGTGCATCTTTATATGAAGAGGCTGAGAAATGGATGAAAGCTGTTGGAAAAAGGAAATTTATGGGAGGACATTCCCCAAACTTGGCAGACCTGGTAATTTTTGTTGTTGCATACATGTTGCTGTTGGTGCATAATACATTTTGCAATTCAAACAAACCGAAAAGTGTGAAGTGCTGTTAAAGTACTTAATCCGTGATCTCTAACGGAAAGGAATTAAGCAATTCAGTTTTAAAGCTTCCTTTCACTTAATTTTAAACCTTATAACTTTTTTTTTAATTGTAATTTATAATGCTTAGAGTTTTTATAATACTTACTCCTGGAAAAGAAGCAAGTCTGAAAAAGGTTTTGTATTTCAAAAATTTTGTCCTAAATGCTTGGAGTCTCATTATCTCCAAGCTAATTAAGAGTTAGAGACTGGTGTGAATGATTTATTTATAAATACGCGCACTTGCTGGCGACACAAAGAACAAGAAGTTTTAATAATGCACGAGGCGAAGCTGAGAGCAATAAGAACAATTTCGAGTTCATTGTGTCACCAGCAAGTGTATGTATTTGTAAACGAAACACAAACTGAAAGTCTCCAATCCATTTAATATGCAAGCTGAGTTCACTTCATTGCAAGGCACAATACATGAATTCACGGACTTGAAGCAAGAGTTTGAACAATTAAGAGTCTTTAACTTAAAAAAAGTATATACATAATTAAAATGGCGTAAGTTCAAATAGAATGAAAGTAGAAATCACAAAAACTGTTTATGAAGAAAGTTTAAAAATAGAACTTTTAAAAATTAGCGCTAACAGGATAATTTTCAGAAGCTAATAGCGGAGCATTCAGTGAAATTTGTGAAAAGCTGAAACTTGAACCGTAAAAGAAAATTCAATAAATTACTTTTCTTTTAGAATTCATCAACAGTCCTTCGGGAAGGAAGTTCAATAATTTAGTGAAGGATTAGAAAAACTCAACCAGTATTCAAGTATTTTCGCACGTCGTCGAGACAGGAAGTTTGTTGTTAAGTAAACATCGCCATCTTGTCAATATAAGTCAGGAATCTGCATATTGTGTAACACAGTGCTTTTACCAAAACTCACAACTATAGGAAAAAATTTAGTTGAAATTGACCCAAAAACAATTCTCAATGGTCTTGTCAGGGTTTTAAGCACATAACCTTAGGAATGACATAAAGCAGTTTAATTTCAGGGATTCAAACTCTCGATATTATAAAGAGCAAGATTGCTGAAGACTTACTTAAGGACACAACTATGGAGATCAGTTCGAGGGCTTTCTTTTGCTCAAGAATTCACAAAAACTTTGAGGAGGTTTTCACCAGGCTATGGAAGCACGGAGAACATGTTTTATTTCTTTTATAAAATTATTATGTTCCGATTTAACAAAGAGGAAAACCATAACATTATACGAAGCGCGTATGTTTAGTTTTATTTATTTCATGGAGCTATAAATTCTCACAACTTGGAGACGGCCAATCATATCGCTATCGTCATTTTCGTGGTTCATAGTGCTATAAAAACATACTTGTTAACCAATCAAATTATTATATAATTTCTTTTTATACTTGTCAATATTGTTCCGTTTCTTTTAGGCAGTGTATGGTGTGTTGAGTGGACTGGAGGGACTGGACATGCATAATGATCTCATGACTCACACCAGTATAAAGCCATGGTATGACAGGGTGAAAAGCGCTGTAAAGAGACACGGTGGAACTTTTATACAAAAACACAAGTAGCTGTTGATGCGAAGGACTCATTGTTAGTACGTCTCGAGAGTTAAAGTAACTACGAGGAGAGACAAAGACAACGGCCTATTGTAAAAAACAAAATGTGTTTCGATTGCATTATTTCTTCTTTCACTATCGAAGAAAAGAAGGTAGATATGGTATGAAATAATAGCGGTAAAGAGATTGGAAATTTTTGAAAATTCAGGTTGTCCACAGAACTTCAAAAGTGTCATTTCATGGCGTGTTACAATTTGCGATCTTAAACCGGCACACCAGGGCCGTAGCCAGTATTTTTAAGAGGGGGATTCTAAATCACCAAAAACTGTCTGGTCAGTGATAAGTATCACAGTGAGGTTATTGGTGTGAGAGGGTGGGTGCCGGGACCCCTGGACCTCTCCCCCCCTTTGCCTGGCTACGCCCCTGCACACACAAGTGAACTTTGAGTATGCAGTTATATCGGCAAAATCTTCTAATATGCGGGGAACATTTATTACATTTTCGTCTTCCGTGACAGATAAACTAAATATCAAACGTGTTTTATTATTTCATTCACGAATGACAAGAAAGTCCTTTTGTGCAGAGGAATTATCGACCTATGTCGAGAACAGAGTATGGACTTTATACAAGTGCATGTTTCAGATCCCAACCTTGAATGAGAAAAGTGTTGTAGCGAGAGTGAACGATGATAATAAGAATTCTCTAAGGCATAGATCTAGATTGTACCATATAGATCTGAGGAAAGACTAACGTTATAAAAGTCTATTTTGCTCTGGACTTTCAGCAATGATTAAACATTTCAAATTGAAGAATTGATTAAAACCGCGTGTGAGCAAACATTTGTATATCCTACTCAAGAAAATTGCAAGTTGAGCTCTTTAACTACAACGAAAGCTGAATTTATTTTCAGCCAGTTATAATAAATTTTTTGAAACTTGAAATTGCGAGAATATTTTCAAGCATGTACACGGCCGGAGGTATTGAATTGTATCCAGTGTTACGAAGCTGAGTTTTCTTGCCGTGTGTTTGAACTGGAACTAGATCTGCACATGCGTGCTGGTAGCTAACTTGAAGCCACTAAAATGGTGACTAAGATAATGTTTCTAACAGACTTTACCCCTTAAGTTTACAACAAAAAACAGTGATCCTGAATGTAGGCAGCCGTGGACGGCTATTTGGATGTAGAAGAACGCCAGGGCTCACCCCTGAACGGGCTTGCTACCTCGGCTAGATCAGTATAATAAGCCTCCCTCGTCCCCAGTCGTCCCTCTGTCTCTCTTTAGTGGGGCGAGGGGTGCGATTGGAAGACGAAAAGCGAGGGAGAGAGATTTCGTCCCTTTTTTGCTTCGCATCAGCCCCTGCTACCGCAGCGCGCGTTACGCAAAAACGACTGGGAACGAGTCAGATAATAAGCAGCTTTTTAGACCTCATCAGCATGGCATTGCTAAGTTTCCACAGAAGATGATAACTAATAGTGAAAGTGTAAGGCTTACGAGATGTGGCTAAATCATAAACATCAACTATAGATAACACATACCTGCTAGTATAATACAATACGATAATAAAGGCCACGTTGGTTTGCTGAGCACTGGACAGCTGTTTCGGGCATTTTTGGCCTCATCAGCATTGCATATGGCTAACAAACAGGCTCAGGTTGCCGCACATGAATATAAGTAATAGTATAGTATATCTTTTAGGCATAGATCTGCGTACTTTATATTAGACTATAGTTTATATAGTATCCATTCCTTGTGTAAAATTACGGAATTGGGTTGAGAAATTATCAGTGCTGGCAAAAAAGAGGGGGTTGGGCTTTGGCTTCTAACCCTAAATTTGCCACTCTTAGGCCGGTTTCTCATCAGCGCCCGCATTGCAAAAAAGGCGCCGCGTCAATTTTTTTTTTTTTTTTTTTGTCACAAGTAAATAAAAATTACGATTTTCAACACTGGTTTGATGAAATCTTTTCTGGTAGAGAATGATCAGCGGTGCACTTTTTAAGAATATTCCGTCATGCATCGCGAGCTAATTCTTGACGGTCACTTACGTGCAAACTTTTGTTTTTACAATGGTTTTTGTTGTTTTGCGAAACTGGTAAATCTCCTTAAAAAAACACGCATGCCTCATTTATTTTTTAGAAAAATTCTGATGAGAAACCGGGAATTTATTTTATTTGGCCTTATGTTCCAACCAAAAGTTGTTAGAATTATGTCCAAAAGCGTATTTGATGTTCATACAGATCCATCCAAATTCTATTACATTTTGCTATATAGAGAGTATAAACTAGACTCCTATACACTTTTTTATATGAAACAGGAAACTTGAGGTGAGTCGCTTTTCAAAAGAAAAACCTAGTGTCAAATTGTTTTTATACTTTGTTCTAATCGAATCGCAACCTCCGTTTTTTAAAAATTCTTCTTAGAAAAAAATAGTGTATTCAAAATGCTGAAAGCGGACTGACAATCGTTTTAAAACCGAAAAAACGCTTAAAATTCTTTTTCATTGCTTTGTCATTGTGTATCTGTGTTCGTTGTTATTCTTTAAAATAACATTTATTACATGTTGAGTGACGCTTTTTTGTGAGCATAACTATAAAACAAGAATCAAAGTTATGGAGAAATGATGTTCAGCGGGTTCGAATTTAATTACAAATTCTCTGTATTTCCCTCAGTTGAAGGCTTTTCTTAAAACATTTCAGTCGTTGGCCACACTCTAAGAATGAGTACCCTTACGAAACCAAATGATCTTCAGACTCGGCAGTTAAGGCCTTTCTAATCATCGTTTCTGTTTCCATATTTTAAAATCGTTTACAAGCCGCTGAAACGCTGCTGATTCGAAAGGATTTACTGAAGTGTTAATAATAAACCATTGAAAACTATTTGTTTTCATTATAAACTTGTGAATTGCGAAACCGGTAATTTGATATTGAAATCAGTTCAAGTATGAAAAACGGAGAATGATATATAGCAGTTGAGTTGTGTCACAAAGTGTTTAAATAAGTCAAAAAATTTAATACAACGTTCTAATGTTCATGTTGATGAATATGCGGTCCATGTTCCTGTATTCAGGCGTATTATATCTTTATTTGTTGCAATATCTTTCAAATTTCAGTAATGCGAGCAGCCTGGTAGCAAGCGGACGGAATGTGTGTTCCTTTCAACAAAGGTATTTCGTTATCAACGAATATAGTACGTGTGTTAGTTCGTTAGTTAGTGTGCCAGAAATGGTAGCTTGTTTGAAATAATTGTGCTCGTTTGTCTTTTTAAAACTAAAAACTGGCTAGAATTAACAGTTTAGCTGTTCCTGATAGCTTTCTTTAACTTGTAGTAATATTTTTATAACACGATTTCTTAACTCTTGTAGAGGTTGTTAGTGTTATTGCTAACATCGAGCATTGAGACCAAAGTTTGGGCAGTTTAATTGCTAAGACTCCGGGAACTGAGTGGAAATAATTCCAAAACTCTCTAAACAATATCACAGATTTCCGTGAATCAAAAACTAATGCCTGATCTGCAGGTGATTTGTTTACAAATTTTGTCTTATCATAATCTAAACAGTTTTCATTTAACTATTGTAAAAAATTACATTTCGAGCACAGTCCCGAGAAACGCATCAATTCTTTTCCCGCGGTAAAGGCCAGAAAGTTTTTAACACATTTAAAGATTATTCCTTTCTCACCTTTTTATAAAACCATATTTACAAGCAGATGATGCTGAAAATACTCGGAGTTTAAAAACAAGCTAAGAACCATAAACGCAGTTGAGAAATGTTGATTTACTTTTATACCGTTCACTGTGGAAAATCGAGTAAAGAGTTTGCTATTTCTGCTGATGCTTGTCCCGGTGCAACGCCTCAACTCAACAATTACAACACTAGTATCTACATGCTATATATCAAATGGCAAGTTTAATGTGTCTTTAAACAAACCATGTGAAATTTTGTTTGAAAAACGAAGGCACACATGAAAGTTCTCTCGATTAGCAAGTGTTCTCTCGAAGCTCGCAGTTTAATTCTTGAAAAGCAAAATTTGAGGTTCAGTAAACCCTCAAACTATACTGTATATACATATATACGTACATTCAGCCTTATCCATCGAGATTCTTATAAAAATCTGTGTGCTCGAACTATTGCAATACAGAGCTTCATTACTTAGTTTCAACTGTATATTTGTACTTAAATTTACAGCTTTATTAAATCGAAGAAATAGTTCTCCAAACTTGATTTCCGCCTCATAATCTATGTAAGATCTGTTGCGTCACGTTACTAATTGAACTGAAAGTTGTACAGTTATACCCTTCAATCTAACCAAAGTATTGGCCGAGAGAGCATTAAACGCCCCAGTAATAAAAATAAATGAAGTATTATAGGAGAGATTCTGTTTATATTCTGTAACTTTACGAATAGCTTCAGTGATAAGGATAATAGTACCATTTGAGGGTGGCATCTGATCGAATATGAAAATTAAACGCATTGATGCTACTCGCACTGATTCAAAGAGACGCCAAATTAGAACCACCTCGTTAACTGATTTTTAGATTTCAAAGGGAGTAGATTAATTAAAAGACAAATTTTGTTATAGTATTTTGTAATTCAGTTAAGAAAAGTGACTATAATTGTTGAATACTGTAAAAAGATAACTGGAAATTTGCCGTGTGATTTAACGAAATATGGATACAAAATTATTTTTTGCGGGAATTTATTGTTGCGATATGAACAAAAAATCTGCGAAAAGAAAACTCCGCCTTCTTACACAGCACCAAGATTTCATCGGTAAAGTTATTGGTTTTTAAGTATAATTTAAGTCGATTGCAATCATATTTTTAATCTGGTTGAATTCTCTATTTAGAGGTTATTGTTATTTTATAATACATTAAAGCTAAACTTAGATAATGTCCAACTCGGTCCCTAAAAGTTACAAAAAAAAGAGATGTTTTTCGAAATTTGAATTTTAAGTTGTTCAGAACTTCTTCCGAACAAAAAGAAATAAAAAATTTGTTAACTAAGTGCAAAAGGGAAGTGATATTTAGAAAAAACAACAAGGGATTTTTTTTTCTCACAAGATGTGAGCTGTTAAGTGCTGCGAGCGCATCATGGGCTATTCTTGGAAAGAACCAATCTCGTTCCCAGGGTCCGTCCCGCGCGACTGGGAGGAAGAGGAAAGAGTCCTGGGAACGATCTTGGAAAGAACCTATTAAACGCAGACCTCGACGGGGTTCGATAAAGGTTCAGCGCAGTTTAAAAATTTTTAAAAACCGTAATAAAGTTTTTCTTTCCTACAAACTAACTGCTTTGAAATCTAAAAATCAGTTAATCATTTTTGTGGCTACTGCGTCGATAGACGGTAGCAACTTTGTTATCGCCTGGGTAAGTGAGTATGTTACACCACAACAGGAAGCCTAGGTAAGTCACCAAATACCACAGGAA
>JANCMA020672906.1:0-18345 GCA_024336925.2 Zoanthus solanderi
TTTATCGTATATATTGTTTATTTGTTTTTCCACTCATTGTATTGTCAGATTTAAATTTGTTATTTCTTAGTTGACCACTTTATCCTTGCATATTCCTGTAGCCTGCTAGCTGTGTAGTTTAACTCCCAGTTATTACAGCTAGCAGTGCATATAATTATGGTCAATTGTCTCTATATTTATGTTCTAATCTAGATTAAGCTTTTCATTTACATTTCTTTTTTATTAAAATAACACAACATTCTTGTAAAAATATGCACAATAAACCACTATCATTGTCATTGTCATTAAAACAACATAAAATCGGCCGATAAATCTTTAATATTAGTATTATTAAGTGAAGAAAAGCTCATGCATTTCTTATGAAGAATATACCATGTACTTTCCCCCTGTTAATGAAATAAGTTTTACAAATTTTCTGTCATGGAACATCTGCTAATAATTTACATATATTTTTGAGAAAATCGTATTTGAAAATTGTGGGAAAGGTGTGCGGTGTGTGGTTTCGCTGGTGTACCCACCTTTTGTCTTTGTTCATAATTTGTAATTAGAATTCTATACATATCTTCTTCACCTCTGAAATAAGCAAAAATAGCCATGCTAAAAATAGCAGTAACAATAATAATAACACCACCAATAATGATGATGGTGATGATGGTGATGATGGTGGTGATGATGATGACGATGATGATGGCTGATGATGATGATGGCTGATGATGATGATGATGATGATGGTGATGATGATGATGGTGATGATGATGATGATGATGAGTTTGATGATGATGGTGATGGTGATAATGATGATGATGATGACTGATGATGATGGTGATAATGATGATGATGATGACTGATGATGACTGATGATGATGATGATGGTGATGATGATGGTTGATGATGATGATGATGGTGATAATGATGATGATGATGGTGATGATGATGACTGATGATGATGGTGATAATGATGATGATGATGATAATGATGATGATGATGGTGATGATGATGATTGATGATGATGGTGGTGATGATGATGATGATGATGAGGAGGAGGATAATGGTGATGATGATGATGATGATGATGATGATGATGATGATGATGATTCTTGTACCGGTAGCTTAGGGAAATACAATGAGTGAGTTGAAATTGGGCGTAAGAACAGCAAGAATACGAAAGACAGTACTGCTGGGATCGGCCAGAATTAGAACTCACAGGAACCCTTGAACGTTAAAGTAACTTGTTGTCACTTCGCACTTTTAAAAGGGTCAATTTCGATCATTACTGTAAGGTATTACATAGTTTATACGCTTTATAAAACATGAAGGTTAAAAATCTAAGGCTCGTTTCAAACGTCCAACTTCACATGTGCCAAATCTAATGCAAATGAGTTAGAACAATTGAATTTGCTTATAAGTAAATTACGTTCGGTACATGTGAAGTTCGACGTTTGAACTAGACTTAATCAGTATCAGTAAATGACGTGTGAGCAAGCATATACAAACCAGTTTAAACACACCTTTAAACTTTTTATCAGCTGATAAAAGGGAAGAATGAATACCATTAACACTTTACTACAAAAGCACTGCACCCCACCCCCCTCACCTAGTTAACTACCTCCACAAAAAGGGACAACAACAGAGAGTATATTTACATCAGAAATCTAAGTGTGACATCAACATTTGCACTAAAGGTAAGAAACAAACACGAACAATGTGACTGCAAGTTGTTGATCTAAATGAAATGAAATATGAACGGTTATTTTTTAATCTCAAAATGTCCACTGTCATCCTGGCCGAATGACTGGTCAATTTTTTCTATTATTAACCACAGTTATTCCTAACACTGCGTTATCACACAAGTATATAATATACAAGTAATAATCATTTCTTTTATTTTATTGGTTGCATTTCTCTCAGATAAGAACGCTAATCCGTAGGTCCATTTTCTCAAATACCTATTGCGGGAGTTAAAGGAGAACTGAACCCTAAAACTGACTTTTCATCGTTTGAGCATTTAGGCATAGTAGAACAACTATATGAAGTTTTTTTAGCCTGTTAGCCGAGCAGTTCAAAAATTTGATGTTTTCTAACGAATCGACAAGATTTGATCGGCGGCTCAATATGAGATGTCAGCGGTTGCTTATGACGTAGCTTACGATACTAGAATTATTAAAACGAGGAAAAACATGGTTACTGTGCGGCTTTTGGCTGCCATAGAAACAAAACAAGACATAGATCGCCCAAAAAGATATCAAGTTTTCGAAGCACATTGCCATATTGAAGCTCTGAATAAGAATTATCGTAACTACGTCATACCATACAGCTGACAATCTTATTTGCGACCACGGTATCAAACCTTTTCTAGAGAGTTTTCTTAGTTTCTATATTTAATTTTTCAATGTAATTTGACTTAAATTTAAAAAAAAACTTCACAGAGTTAATCTACTATACCAATAGATTCACACAAAAATAGGTTAGTTTTGTCATTCAGTTCTCCTTTAAAGTTTAAATTAATGCATTCACTATTACCCAATTTATGAGAAAATTAATAAAATTAATAAAAAATTAAATACAGGGTATTATAAATACAAGTGGCTTACAGTCTGTAACAACGCACTTCCTCCTTCGTTCAAAGGTTCAAGTTTTGTAATTTGAGACAGTTTTGACAGTGAGGGCTGGAAAGCAAAGACAGAAGAATGGCAGTTAATGAGTACTGGTTCTAATGGCCACTTCCCTTTTCCAGATTAAAATACAGCACTGTACTCCTGGAAGTGTATTGCCAGCATAATTATGATTTGTATTAAAAATTTTTACTTCTTTATTTAGTCAATTAACCAATCAAATTGTGAGGTTTTTCACCTGTTGTGACAAAAGTGTGTTTTGTTAAACATTCTATAATTCTATCATCCACTACTACTACTACTGGATGTGCTGGGCCATGTAGTCCCGTAAGGCATCAACCAGCTTCTTCCAGTGCACTCGATATTGCGCTCTCTACTCTATTTGATGGAAGTCGATCCCTGTCGCATTCCGCAACTCCTTGCCCACTAAACGGCTCCTGCAACTGCTTAAAGATTCCACTCACATACACCTTGGAAGCTGTCACCAAAAGAGTCACTCCTCTCCAATTATTTCAATTGCACAACATCTAATATTATTTATTGCATTCAATGTTCTAATTGCAACAAGTTATATACTGTATTGGGGAAACTGGCAGTCGTTTAGGTAATTGCATCAGAGATCACATTTATGACAAATGTAAGAACAATCTATCTAAACCTCTCTCTCGCCATTTTAATTATTCTAATTCTATTTCTAACTTTGTTGCATTTGGTCTTTCTGTCATCAATGGTGGTAACGATTGTCGCAAAACTAAAGAAATGCGACTAAGTTGACACGCTTTGGCACTCTTAACCACATGGGATAAATGAATGTTTCACATTCTGATAACCTTCTGTTGTTCCAGAACCTTTTTGTCTTTTTAAATTTTTTTTCTCACACATCTCTATCCTTTTATTTCCTTTTGTTTTTTACATACCTATCTCATTGCGTTATCTTGCTTTGCATCGCTATATAACCACGTCTTTATTTATCTCTCGCGCATTCACTCCGACGAAGGACTACAGTCCGATACGTCAGTTGAAAGATTCTTTTCACTACGGTGGAGAACTTATCTAATGGTAAAATCTGTTTCTCTAGAAACACCGACGCAGCATTCCATTTATGTAACGCTAAAATACTCCGGACTTGAAAATAGGGTGGAGTGACGAAGCGTGGCCTAGCGTTTCATTTATTTTAATTGTTTCATCACTACATTACTGAAACGATTAAAATAAATGAAAAACGAGGCCACGTTTCAACACTCCTCCACCCTATTTTCAAGTCCGGAAAATAGAATATTGCTAATGAATATAAAGGAAATATGACAACAAATTTACCCAAGGAAATAGGTTGAGAAAACGGAACTGATAAATGAAATATATGCAACTTTGCAGAAATAGATTCCATCTGAGTGTTCAAGATTGGTTTAAGTTCCATAATACATAGCATTTCCTATATAAAAACCATATTTGTCGTATCTGCATGGGTGTTTGTCATTTAGTGAAGATTTTGTGATGCTGACGCTCTCTCTGGTCCCATGTTTGCCAATAGAGGAATGTTTGTTTATGCTTATGTAATACTTCGCTATTAAGTAATGAACTGTAATGCCGACATTTTATCACCACTTGCTCTTGTTTTTTCCAAAATTAGGCATTTAAACGCAAAAAAATTTTTCTGATACCCGCAGAATCTTTGTCCAGATACGACTGTGACTGCGTACGGCTTCACAACAAATATCGCGCTAGACACTGGGCTCAGAATCTCTTCTGGGATGAGAGCCTTGCCTGTGAAGCGAAAAAATTGGCCAAATATTTACAAGGCGGTGAAGTACAACCACTTGCTCAGTACAATGTCGTGGATAAGGTTCACGCGGTGAATGTTTTTTGGTCCGTGGAAAATGATGCAAATTGTGAAGATGCTGTTGCAACGTGGTGAGTAACAACACGACAATTTGTTCATTCCTAATTTTTGATAGAAGACATAAGCTTCACGGAAGTTTATCAGACTACAAGATAAAGTAAGGGAGCTCTGGGACCGTTACATAGCGCAAATTGGCGTTGAAAAATGTATCCAAAATCTCAAAACAGTGAAAAAAATTCGATCATACTGACCGAAAATCAAAAACTTAAACAATGAAAAACGGTGCACCACAACTTCAAGGACACCATAAATGCAATATCCCTGACTTGGCAAAACCGATCGAAAACCAAAGCCTACGTCATTCATGCTCAATAAGAATGGCAGTAGATGTACTTCTTACCCTTCTAGATTGGCGAATCAAAATCCCGGTCTGACCGGCAAAAATTCAAGCTTCAAAGGGATTCCAATCCGTGTCATCGCTGAGATGGCGGTTCAGCGCTCTTACAAACAGGCAATTTTTAGTGATTTCATCACATTTTAAAAAGTATACAGCGAAAATTCAGCTACCTTTGTACCGCGGTTACGATCATTTCGGTTATGTACGTTTTCAATTGCATAGCTTGTAACTGTTCATGGTAAGAGTGTTTCACCATTATGGCAGATTTGGCCCCACTTAAATATTTAATGATTTAATGGAGGTCAAAAGGAATTTTTGGGATTTGAAATTTTGATCAAAAGGGGTTTTTTTGATCTATGAAAAATGCGGGGATTTTAGGGGGAAGTCGAAGATAAACAATAAAATTTGCCGATGCAAAAACAATTGTGAGCGGGGCTCCTGGGAGGGGGAGGGTCAAAATTTAACCTGTTCCAATCTGGTTGAAGTCCAATTTATTCAAGCTTCACTATCCCAATGACATATATTGCGCATGCGTTGACAACTAGAAGACTTTTACACAAGTTCTCAATACAAGTGATACCAATTCAATAGCGACGGACAGTCACTGACTCCTAGAGAGATAAATTATTTTACCATGGCTTTGCTTTTTCCGAAAGATAATTTTAAGTTTGAACCTAAAAAAAATTCTTTATCCCGAAATACTCTGAACTGTGATTTTGTTATCGTTAGTCATCTGTGAGCATCGTGTTATTATGCCCTTTTGTTATTCGTATTCATAGGTACCATGAGTTTGAGTCTTACAGATCGAATGTATTTTGCAAATTTCCACCGAATAACTTGGAACAAGTATTTCACAGCTATGGTCGGTTCATCCAAATGGTTTGGAGAGGAAGCAACAGGACAGGCATTGGCAAGACCTCGAATTATCTTGTTGCTTTATACTCACCTCAGCTCATCACAGCCACAGAACTGCGTAAGGCTCTTAGAGAGAATGTGTGGTGTTGACAGGACGGATTTTATCCGGGATGCCTTTAAGTAAATAATAATGCTACTAAACTTTATTCAAGTGTCATGTAACTTTAGCATGGTGTTGCTAATTGGTGACATCAAAACAAAAATAGCAAAAGTAATAAAATATAAAAATATACACTTAAGTGTATGTGAATTAAGAACTAATAACTGTATAACATAAGAACAGAAATATATATACAATGTTAAATTATAGGAATGTAGTTTCAGAATGACCGTCATAAAAACAGCCAATTGAACATTTCTCAAGCAAAACAGTTTCCAGGTCCATACTTAATTTGGCTTTTGAAAACTTAAAACTCAATACAAGTGCATGGCAGCTTTTGAGTTAAGCCAATTTTTTTTTTTCAGAGAAAATATTTGCAAAGTGATATTTTAAACGTTTTATACTTTGTAATGTCCCAGAAGGAGCGACAAATATGTGTGAGTTAGTATACTTTCAAATTTTAAAAAATCTTAACCCGCACAGAAAGCAAAGTATATATTCATTATATACTTTATTATTCTAGAATTAAACTTTTCACTTTACGTAAGTCTATACGCAAAATTCATTTCTTAAGCTTTTTCATTTCTTGATTGCTTTCTGAACAAAAGTACTGAAAATTTCGAGAAAACTTGATCAATCGCGATTGGGTTGTAAATCTACGTCTTTTTTACTCTTATATAGGGATTTACATGATGAACCATTCCTTTCGCGCGCTGCTAGTTCGTACGCATTGCTTACACTATGACGAACTTATTATGTTTGTGACGTAGTACTTGGAGAGTTTGCTTCATTCGTGATCGACATAGTGTTAATTCAATATACCGTGAGACCACGTTTATCATAACTTCTGCTACCATCGTTTTCTAAGATGATTGGGGAGGTAATCTACCTTTTCATAGCCACTCTAGCTCTCATGCTAAGGAGATTAGAAAACTTCATTTCCGAACAATTCAGTAAAGCTAAACGTACCGCTAGCGTACATGGAAGCGATCAGGGTGTTAGTGATACAACTGTTGACACGAGAAAGTCACAAACTATGGCAGAACTTCTCAACAGAAGAAAGAAAAACAGCGAAAAGTCAAAAGTTCATTCCAAGGAAGTTGTAAAACTCATGCAAAAATCTAAGAAAAATAATGATATAGCAAAACAAGAACTTCCAAACCCAGCAAAACTAGAGCAAGACACAAGTAAAATAACGCATAACGATACATCCGACATGTTTGTGAAGTACAAAAACAAAAAAGTCCAATTACGCCCGCCTCCTAAAACATCTGTTGAAAATACAAGTGACACAGCTAAAGTGACCGTCAATTTACCGCCTTTGAAAGAACAAAAGCGAGGGAAAAAGGTGGTAAAAAACAACAGCAATCCAAAGCAGAAAAGGAGGCTGTTAGATATCTTGAGAAATTGGACAAGGAAAATAAAATGTCATAAATCAAAAGAAAAGGTATATATATATAAATTTTTTTTTTTTAATTTAACAATTAGATAGATATTTAAATTCAAATCAGAATAAAAATATAATCGTCTGCAAACAAAAATTAAAATCAATTTGACAGCATTTATTTTTAATGTTTAAAAGAAAAATGAAAACATTTTTTTTTAAATCAAACATTTGCAAATCAAAACTAAATGTTAAGTCACAATGGCCCAGAGGCGCCAAAAATTACATTTTTGTTTGCGTTTAATTTTTTTATTGTGTTTTTCAAATAGAGGATCTTTAGACTTCCCAGCACCTAATAACTAAAGGTTTCTTTAATCAGCTTGAACTATGTCCTCGTACAAGTTCTAAGAGTTATTAATCATTATCAAGATTTATACTTACAAATCCAAGTTTTAAGAATTCATTATCTCTGCTTCTTATCTTGTTTATCTTTCTTTTCTTCAGTTCACACATCCCTTTTTCCTAAAAGAAAACAAGTATAATTCTACCAAATGGCATTTATATATTGTTTAGCAGTAACTCTGAAGGAAGCTTCTATTCAATAGTATTAATACGTCACAGTTGCATTTGAGACAAACTTACAGTAGCTTATCTGAAATTGTTTTAGCTCAATACAAATAAATTTACTTGAAAGTATAAGTGATTTACATACAGCCTCACTCACACGTGTAATGTGTAAAACTGTTACATTAAGAGTACATAACATAAGGTTATGATTTTCATAGATACATGAAAATGAAACAAGCAGGAATGGGATAATTTCCGTACTGGGGTGCTTGTACGTATATGAACTTGTGGGGACATCAACCTACTTAAACACCAACCTTGTGAGGACCCTCCACAACTGTGGGGACATTTCAGGGTCCCCACAACAAATATAGCCTGAAAATGCCAGATTTCCAGAAAAATGCCTCATGCAGTAGATAACTGTTGGGTCCCCAAAAGTCCAAAAAGTGCAAGTGTGTGTGTGTCAACGTCCCCTTAAGTATTTTCGGGGTGCAAGTTTTTTCTCATCTCACCGATATGAAACCAATTTCATAATGTTACACTTTAAGTGACGATTCAAGAACAGGCTTTTAATTTGTTAAAAACGACTCCAAATTAGTTTACATCTACAAATTAACTTTTTTTACACAAACTTAAGGGGACGTCCAAGTCTTCTCTTGTATTTTTCGTTCGCTTGCGACTACACAGTTGTACAGCGCGGGTTACAAAAATGACCTCCTAATTTGTTGACCGACCCACACTTTAACCAATTTATATTAAATAACAAATATTAACAAAAGTTGTCCCCACAAGTAGGAAATTTGTCCAATACATCGCAAATATGTTCCCACAAGTGGTGAGATGTAACTTAAGTTAAAATTTGTTTTGATAACTTTGTTGTGCTAAATAAAATCTTGGTGTCGAATTTGGAGGCAAGATGGGAATAAGTATGGGCGTATTATTTGCCTTTTGTTTTAACATACCCCTCCAAAAAAGATTTATTTGCCTGTACAACTATGTCCAAAAATTACTTTAAAAGGTTTGCAATAAAAACTATTAAACTTTCTGGTTGCGAAAATAAACGGGGTCAAGAACATTTATAGATTCTAGGTCTTGGATATCTTTCAATAACTTCGCGACTGGTCATAAAAATATCGAATCTTAAGGTGGAACTCTTAAAAATAAATAAACGTTTTTTTTTTAGTTTGTGCATCCGATATTGAGTCAACCCTGGCAATGAGGTGAACATAACTATGTCAAAAGCAAGAGGAGACGAAGGTTCCTTCATGCAACAGTTGCTATCACTTTAAATTCTATGGTCTCAGCTTAAAACTACAGTTATTGAAAACAACATTAAATACCAAGTCAAAAACTTTTACACCAGTTTATTTCAAGTTATTACACGTCCATACAATAAACAGTTTATGTGGCAATTTGACAAATTTTTGTCACACTGGAAACAATGGATTGGAAACCCTAGAGTTACTGATGAGAAATGGTTCTGCAATAAGACATCTTTTGCTCTAAGAACTCACAGAAACCAAAACAAATTGCTGAACGAAATGCAAGTGTTGTTGTTTCTTTCGCACTTCACGCATTTACTTTCAATGTGAGTGGATGAAGAGTGCTACACAGAAGATGGAGCTGTGCTCCGAAAACGTTTTAGAGTTAAATTATAAAATTGTCACTGGTTTTAAACAACATCTTAATGATAAATAGTGCAAAATAGAAACCATATTTCTCAATATTTGAAAAGCTATCACTGTAATCATTCACCAAGGGAACTTTTATCCAACCTCAATAATAAACTTGCTCTTAGCAAAAAAAAAACAAAAAAAAAACATTAATTTCAGCATGTTTTAATATTCCTTCTCCACACTTGAGATAGATCTGCAAAAACATTAGGTTATAGAGTTTTTTTTAATTATTATTGCTTTTTAGAAAAAAATTAGAGGTCAAGAAACCCCGAAATTGTACTGTTCTGACTATTGTGAGATGGCTGGCTAGTACATGTACAAGTACACCAAAAATGGTTATTGATAATTAATATTAGTATTAACCTAGCAGGTGAATACTGCAGCACTTTTTGCACAATCTGATTGGTTCATCAAACATCAAGTATCCTGCACTATTCACCATGGTCACTCAACCGTGAAAAAATGGCTTCCTGTTTTGCTTCAATTTCGGAAGAAATTTTTAAAGTAAACAAGGAGGGAACCCCTTTAAACACAAAGAAAGCGACAAAACTTGATGATTCAGTGTTTAATGGTAAGTTTTCTTCGCTTAATATCAACAGCACAGCTTTTTTAATTGTTTACCAGCTGGTGGCTGAGAAAAACTATCAACATTAATTATTTTTAAGTTTGTTTACGTGCTCGCACGTGAAATAGAAAACTGGTTGTGAAAGTGCTATTCACCTGCTGGTTTAATACTAAAACAATTATCGCCCTCAGTGGAGGTGCCTATGCTAGTGATTGATATCCACCACTACTAGTCACCTCCACTTAAATTGGAGAATAATCATTGTTAATAATACAACTTTGAAATCTTCACACGAGTTACCATGATGTAGAAATAAATAACCATTAATTAACAAGGTGTATGGAATTAACTTATGCAGGAATTCATTTTTGTGATTTTTTTTCAAAACTACAAAAGTGAAAGCTTTTCATTTAACCCTCAAAAGCCTTGAACATGACAACTGTTGTGGTAGTTATTCTATGAATTCTTCCACCTATTTTCATATCAACAGGTTTTGAGAATTTTGTTTTTCATTTTTTGCAAAATATTTTGTTTGATTGATTCAATTCTCATCAAATGTACCACTTTGTTAGAGTTATGTAGGGAGAATCGAAATGCCAATAACCTGTTAAAATTCATGCATATAAATCAAAGTGATTGTCAGCACCAATTTAAAACACAATAGTAAAACAAAATAATAGTTAGTATCTTTCTTGCATTTTGCTAAGTAACTTGCATCACTTTTTTTGTAGTTATGGAAGCTGGCAAACCATAAAGGTCACTTTTTTCACAGATGTTCTGAAATAAAAAAAAAAAAGAGTTATCGAAGAATACATTTACTCTTTGTTATCTCAAATTTTATTAAACTGACAGAACAATATCACAAAAACCGTTCTTGCCCCTTTCATTGTATGTGGCCATGCAACTAAAAAGAGCAGAAATTCTTATCTTGATTATTAAAACCATAGTTGTGGCTGAAACCTTGATTTGCTGTCATTTTATTTTGCCCACTGGAATGTATTGAATGCTACTGCATCACAGTGAAACCTATTTATAAAAACACATGGCCCCCGAGTTCAAGTGCATTCTTAGCATCTCTAAAGTTCCCTAAAAATTCGGTCAAATTTTTATCAACTGTCAGACTATTGTTATTCTGGTAAAAAATTACCTGCAATAGCCACTAAACATGTCTGCAGTTGTTGTGTTAAATCCTGGCATCCATCTGTATTTGAGAAAAGGTTTGCTTTCATTAATGGTGTTGTCAAGGGTTGCTTATATTTGGGACCTAACTGCACTTAATATTTTCATTGGCTATAATTATACAGAAAAACAGTGATGACTGCCTTGGCGTGATATTTTGCAAATGATTAACTTTAGTAGCTTGTTGATTCTTTAAAAAAATCACCTATGCCAGTGAGGTTTCATTAGAATAAGGCGGCTACTGGCGATTTACGGCCACCTACTGAGCCTCCAACCACTGGCTACTAATGGTCTACTTGCAGATGAGGATTTTAGTACAAAGAATTGATAGAAGTGTTAACAATTTATTACAACTTTTGGTATTGTAAGCCCTTTTGTCAGTAAATAAATCTAAAATTGTTTTTCTTTACATTTTAAAACTTTCAAATCAAACTTGCATGCTGCCTACAAATTTTGCTTAGCTTCAATCAACTCACATATGACAAAAAATGTCTGTTTCTAACAGTTTGCAAGTGCTGCTTGTAAGCCAAAATGCAAGAAAATGCTTGTCTGGGGTGCCAAAATCTAAAACTTTCCCAGGAGAGAATGACCCCAAATCCCCTTAACAACTTAGGGGCCTTTGACCCCTCACAAACTCTACAACCACCTTTTTGTCTATGGCTACCTTCTCCAGAACTTATTGAAACCACTATGCTTCTAGTTTTTAGACCTTACTTTATTAAAAGAGCTTCAAAGTGACTTTGTATGAAACGTTAAATTCTCTCAAGAGTTATGAAGAAATAAGAATGTAGGGAGAGATTAGAACTTGATCAAATTTTACATACTGTATTATATCATTTTTGTGTGGTGCAAAAACAGTGTGACTTTGTATTGTTCATGTTAAATTCTCACAAAAGTTATGAAGACACAATAGGGATTATCTAGTGAGAGTTGAAAACTTCATCAAAAGTCACTTACGCCATTTTTCCACTAGACCCTTCAATTATATATAATTGTTAATGAAATCAGCGCAACAAGTTTTTCTCATGTGCACATGTGGTTTGTTTGTGCTCTGAGCTAAATCTTTAGTCTTGAAATAGTAACTTAGTGTTGACTTTCAAAAGTTTATGCTTCAAGTGAGTCCTAACTTATAGAGTTTCAGATAAGACCTAAAGAATGAATTTGAGACAGACTGGCAGCAATCCAGATGATATGTAAACCTGCTACATAGCGACAATAACTGGAAAAGAAATCTTGAAACTCATATGATAAAATAAATGGAAAGTGTTGGCAGTTTCTATTAATAGTAATTCAGATTTCACATCAAGTTTAAGCCAATCAGAAACACTTGAATACAAAAATGACATGGCAAAGAGATCAATTGACCAAGAGTGTGTTTTTTTGGATAAAAACAGCACTAAAATTGAGCTGCTAAACAGGATGAAAGCAGAAAATTTAGACTGGTTAATTCAAAGAGCTATTTTATGCCTATATATGAACATAAGAAGCAAATTGCTTAGAGTTGCTTGCCGTTGAGCTGAGTTTCAGTTTTTATCATCAAGTCAAGATCGACTGAATTTCCAGTTAACATAAGGTTAATGTTTTGACAAATGTCTAGTCATTCTGTCAACATCTCTTTTAGCCCTGCCAAAGTCTTCATATTATCATAACCCGTGAGCATTCTGTTGTCAAAACTGTGAGCATTACATTGGTAAGCTGCAAGCAACATGTTGTTTTAAAACCATGAGCTTTCAGTTGTTCACCTCAGTGCTAGGTTTCCATTTACAAGCTGCGAGCCATGTGCTCTCAAACAGCAAGAAGTAAATGGAAACAGAAAGTTGGTAAGTACGATTTCCTGTGAGAGGTCACATATATGCTGAACGGCTCAGGTAAACCTTAAGACTTGGAATAACTACTCACTACTCCTACATGATCAACTTAACACAACTTGTTGAAATTGTGAAGTGACAAACTAGGAAATAGCAGGAATGTTATGATAACAGTAGGAATTAAGTAGAAGAAGAGAATAAGAGTACCACCACATGCACCTAATCTGCTCAAGAAGATGAGAGAAAAAATGGGCCAGTGATATAACTTCCTTAATATTTGTCAAGCCCTGGTATAAAAAAATTATCTCTGTACTTATATGCACTTCAGAGTTTTTAAGATTTTGTTGCACAACCATAGTATCATTAATATTTTGAAGGACAAAAAGCAATAAGTTTGTACCTCTATTTGGAAGCAGTTGAAATATAATCACTGATCACCTTTACAGTGCAATCAAAAGTTCTCTAGTGATCATCATCATCCTTCAAGCAGACACAGTTTTGATAAACCTGATGAAAATCCAACAGAACAATATCACAGACTAAACTTACGATCTTTATGTAGACTACTATACAATAATTGTTTACCCCTGCTCAGTGGGCAAGTGGTATTTAAAAATCACTTGCCCAGCAAAATGAGTTGCTTGTCCCATATCACTTCATAATGGTTGAATATTAGTGGCTGAATCTTTGCAAAGCCAAGTTCAGAAAAAAAAGATAAAAGAGCCATTACGAATCAAGATATTTTAAAAACAGTGAGTCTAAGTAAATAACATTAAATAAAGTTAAGCCACAGAACTTGAAATTTTTTTTATCTATTTCTCTTGTATGAGTTTTACCTACACGTACAGTAATAATGGCAGTGGATTGCATCCAGGTCAAATACAAGATTAGATTAAAGGTAACAGCAACATTGCAAGTGTCTTTATTTGCAACAAATGTTGACATCATGGCTCAGGTAAAACATTCTATTCATCTCATTGGTCAGAAAACAGAACAACTCGGGTGTTTGTAGATATCGTCAGTTTTTCTATAACTACAAGGTAGACAAACTGTCTAGACTGTTTTCTGCAAAAATAATTATTTTTAATACACTCAATGTTTTTTTCTAAACTCGGTACAGCTCATTATTAATTTTTTATGACCACCCCAACAGGGGGGCTTCTTCTGGAAATAAAACACTTGTCTGGGATATTTTTCAACTTGTCCTGGGTGTCTGGGCCTGGTATTTGTTGGACCCTGCTGCTGTTAAGGCATTTCTCAAAGCTTATACAAATCAAATGACATTATTTAACAATTATTCACTTACTAAGGAGAATATTAAGTTCGCCAGATATTTCTGGCGAATATTCTCCGAGACAAAGTTGATGGGATATTTACCTCCAAGACATTCACTAAGCCTGAGACAAATAACTGTTTTAGTAAAACTACTCAGGTGATTATCAGAGTAAAACTAGACAATCGAAAAATAAAAAAAGGAAAATTAATTTATATAAAAATTGTGTTGTTGTTATAATTATTGCTCAACCATGGGAAATTGAAATCTAACACATTTTCACCCAGGGGTTTCATTAAGGTTTGAAGTGGAAGGGCATTTAGATTTGGTACCTGGGTGAAGTTTATACAAAGCCTTTACAATTTTAAAAATCTGTAGTTGCAGAGATGCTGAAAACAGCTGGGCAAAGCCTCTTCACAGTCGGTCAATTTGCCTGGTGACCAGCCCTTAATGAGACCCCTGTTCACCTGGAGTTTTATCTTATTTTCGATAAAAAAAACCCTTTTGTTCTAACTATTTCATTAATTAATTAGTCTCAATGTAGCTTCATGTTCACCACTATAAATGTACGAAATCCACATATCTTTACCAGCACTTAAACTATTTGCCGAAGCTGACTTCCCAGTTGGATTCTTTAATATATTTAGTAGACAGGCGAAAACAGTTGTAATTAAAACTGCATCAAAACCAATATATTGTAAGAAAAGCTACTTGAAGTTTAGTCATCTGATGTCCCCACAAGTAAGGTGTCCGCGTAAGTCATGGAGCATAGTGATGAAAAATGTCAAACCAACTTCCAGCAATTGCAATATTTATGCTCATTATTTAAAAATACCGCTACCCTGTTCATTATTATGAGCACCTTAAAAATTCTCCTATCTACAATCGGTGAAACAACAATAATCGTGTCCCCAGAAGTTCAGTGTGTATACTTACATGAGCTTGCACCAACAAATGCCCTGGTGAAAGATTTAATAAAATAATTTGTGAGAACACATTAAAACTTTAAATTGAAAAAAAGTTCCTTAATTTTTTTTCATTGAAGAAAGCTCAATCGTTATAAACGTGCAGAAAAACTTGAAGAAAAAATAGTGCTCGATTGTGCTTCGCACGCCAACAAATTAAATTAAAAAGTTGATCATTAACACGCTTACTCGGAGTTTTACAAACTTTTATCATCATTTATAATTTAATGCCTAAGCTGATCTTCGAGTGGGGTTGTTTTATATATACTGGGCAGGCTAAGTTGTAGAGATATCACAATACAAAGTCAGCGTGAGTAAATTATACTAAGTTGTATGTTCCCATAAATCGTGTGTCCCACAAATCATACACTTGCCATGTCGTTACAACAAGTCTCAAACTAGCTTCGTGCTCACCACTTCAAATGTTTTGCAAACCTTTACCAGCACTAAATAAAAACAATTTGCCCATGCTGATCTACCAGTTGCACGAGTTCATATATATACTAGACAGGTTAAAATAGTTGTAAAACTGCATATTGTAAGAAAACTTAAGTTTAGTCATCAGATGTCCCCACAAGTACTTAAAAGTGTCCGCGTAAGTCATGGAATAGTGAGAAAAAGTTTCAGAAGAGCTTTGTGCAAATAACATATGTTTATCATTTAAAAATACCTTCTACGCTGTTCATTAGTTATGTATACTGTAAAAAAACATTTGTGTAGTGTGTAAAACTATAACGAGTACAGTGTGTATACTAATCGCATAACTTTCTCCTGAACTCCTGTAACTAAAGTAAAGACAAAATGCAAACACAAGCTGTTTCAAACAACGCTTTTGTTTTGAATTTGAAAACCGAATATCACCTTGACATTCAAAAAATTTTAAGTACAAATTTTATTTTAGCTGTGTTACTGAAACGGCTGGTTGGTGGTATTTCTAACGGTCAAAAAAACTTCAAAAATTTTCAAATTTGAAAATTCAAGTTTTCGAAACTCTTGTCTCGTTTCATAACAGCGAATCACTGACTCACGTATTTAGTCTTACCTGAAATGATTTAGCAGAACGTATTCTTGTTACACCCGCTCCTATCAAAAACCTGACACTAAAAATTCCTCTCTTTCATACACCAGCTCGAAAGGCAACGGAAAGAACGCGCGTGTGAATCAGCTGAAAGATTGTCTTACGACAGCATTACTCATACCCAGGCCACGCGTGTGAACCAGCCATACAGGGTCAGGTTGTAAAGTTTTATTTTATGCGCATGCGTATGTTTCTCTAGACTGTGGTCGACATGTTTGTATTGATGGAAATTCTTGGCTGGGCTTTTAAAACAAATTTTTCATAGTAAAGATATAACTGATTGCATTTTGCCTCAACCAAGGTAAAAATTAACCGGCTTTTGAACAACCGGGCCCAGGTTTTGTAGTGTTTAGCCAGGTGCATTCAGACATGTTCAACCCTGGACAGTGAGCCTCAGTCGCCTCAGTGCAAACCTTGAAAATATGGATTCACTTTATTATTGTTAATTAACATCAGCTTCTTGCATAAAATAATTTTAGTGTGTACTTCGATCGGAGACTCCATTATCTTTTCACGACAGAACCTGCTCTCATATATATTTAGCTTTTTTGAAATTTGTAAAATATTTTGCCAGGAACTGGCTTTCGCGGTTCTTTTGTTTTTCGTTCGCTGAAAAATGTCCAAAAGGCAAAACCCAATTGACCAACCGGCAAAAACACGTTGGGACAAGAGAGCGAGGCTACATTCGATTCGGCAATCTGAAACATTATAGCATCGGCTGCTTTGTCAAACGCAATGATAATACCAACAAGACGCTCTAAAGAAGCGTACACTGGGATGCCAGCTTTCTAAGTTTAAGTTTTACAGCATAAAACTGAAATTGTTTTTGCATAATAAAAGTTTTCTGAATGACTATAAAAGCGCGCGTGCGAACTTTCGCATCGAGTCAATGCACAGTTTGCACTCAAAACTTTGACGTATAAATTGTTTTCGGATGGAATGCGGTAATATTGAACCACTTACCTATTACCAAACCAAATAATTTTTGGAAAAGCAAGCATTTTATTAGATCGTAGGATTTTGTATTTGTTTTTGTTTGAGTTCAGTTACATATTAACTCAGTTTCACTTCGCCTTCACCTTTGGGATATATATTTCAAACCACGCTTTTATTATAATTTTTAATCAAACTGACTTTTCCTCAAAACATTTACTAGCTGTTTCAGGGTCTTTTGTTCTTCTTTTCTGCAAGAATTTTACAATTGTAGTTGTAAAGCTTATCATGCACACAGCCATCGGAGCCCGTCACATGGGTAATGGCTGCTATGCATTCAACCAATGTTCTAAATCTAGTTTCTTCTAGATTCTTTAGGAAAACAAAGGGGAAATGCTTTTAAAAATTCCTCAAAAACATTTTAAAACTTTGTTAATGTTCACTGCTCGAAGATCTTCATTGCAACATGTAGAATCTTGCCCTTCTTCTAACTCTGCTTGTTGAGGCAACTTTCCACTTGATTTGATAATTCACTATTTTTACCTACTTTTCTATGCACTTGAATAATTCTTTAAAACCATTAAACAATTTGTCATAGACTAAAATTTCCATTTTAGCTCATCGATTTCTAGTGCCACCAGCTGTTTACAACAAATGTTCAATGTTCTTATAGAGTTGTAATTACATGACGTATAGACCTAAGAGTAAACAACTAATATAGGCCCAAGATTAACTTGTATAAACCCATTCATTCATTTGAGGAATTTATTTAAGGTTATACTGTTCAGTTTAAGCGGTGTTTTTAGTTAATGGAGCACATCTCTGTTATTTCGCAACGTAACCCTATAAACCACTGAAAAGCTTATGAAATTCTCTAAATCGATGTTTAATTTATATTTGGAAATTTCAAATAAATAAGAAGAACGAAATCCTTGTTTTCCGACATTTGTTTTCTTTTTCGGGAGTTCCAAGTAAGACAATTTAGTAATAAAAATGTAAATTCTACACCGTAAAAACGAGAGAATACTTACTGACGTTTCGGACGTTAGTCC
>JANCMA020673013.1:0-18345 GCA_024336925.2 Zoanthus solanderi
TATAGCAAAACGGGGCTCATTACTATTTTGATCCGCCATCTTTTCTCTACTAGTAGGCTATCACAAATAGACCTCTATTAGAGTAGCCAATCAGAATGCAGAATGCGTGTTAGACCGTTAGTTGGTTTATACTAATTAATATTATTGTCCATTACATGAATGAGCTGGCTCTAAGAACCCTTTGATTAATACAGATAGCACCCTACGCGCGCTATGACTGGTTAAAATTTTATGTTTTATCAGAGTATAAAACAAAGAAAAAGCGTGTTTTATTGTTATTCAGTGAGTAGAATCTATATTATAAAGCAAATAAAGAGATCTAAACTGCGTATTAGACTGCGGAAAAGCACAATAGGCATTTCAGAACAGTTGGGAAACATTTCTACATTTATACTCGAGTGTCCTCAAAATCAAATGTCCGGAGTCTAATACATGGTTTAGGCTTTTTTATTTGTTAAATATATATAGCCCGTCCTAAACATTTTTTGTTCTCATTTTTAAAGTTTAAATTTTCCTGAAAAAAATTTTCAAACTGACGTTTTGGACTGAAGTCCTTCGTCGGAGTGAAACGTCAGTTTAAAAATTCTTGGTGTAGAACTTGTCTACTTATAAAACTGTACCTAGTAATTGTTCTAAATAATAGTAAATACTTAAAAGGTTTTCTTTTACCAAAAAAGTTTGCTTCGTATACCGTATTTTTCTAAGAACAAGTACAATTTTACTCAAACTCAATGTTTTTATTTCTTTCAGCAATTTGAGGTCCAAAATGTTTTTATTTTGTTTTTAAATAGCTGAAAATCAACAATAACGTCCTTAGTGCTCTAGATCTTGTATGTTATTTTTTGATTTGAGGCAGATAGTATCTTCTGTATTTTTGTAAGAAGATAGTGTTTCACCTTTTAAAGGTTTTTTTCTTAACATTTTCATTTTATTGAATTTTAGTTTGCTCTTATTGAGCGTCGTTGTTCTTATTTAAACGTTTGTTCTTTTATATACTCGGTGTATTCATAAGTATTGGGTACCTTGCAACCATGTTCTCAAAAGGAAAGGTTTTTACTTGTAAAATAAGTGCATGTTAACTAAGTCTTGCTTTTAGAAACATGATATTTACAATGACATGCTTATTTTTGCTGTTTGTTGTATAAATTATGTTATCTTAGCGACATAAGAATGCGTGTTAAAGTCAATTTGAGAAAGCAAAATTGTCGAGGAAAGAGAATAAAAATTTTAAAAAAGCAGTCATGTACTCTTTCAGTCGTCATTAATTTCTTCTGACGTTAAAACAGGTTCCGTCAATTTTAAGATAAAACATAAAGTTGAAATAGAAAATACAATAAGTTGCTACGCGCGAATAGTTTTAGTTTTAAAAAGTTTGTCATGCCAAATGTGGTTCTACCCTTAGTATACTGAAAAACAGATATCTCCCACTTATTAAGAGAGAAATCGAAAAAAGAGTGTGGTTTTGAGACCAATACATTTAGAAATTTAGTTTTCTTGATTGGTAAGTTAGATTTTATAAAATTTTATGTGCTTTCTACATTCCAATTTCTCCATTTAGGCAATTAAAAATTTAGGATTTTTGCAAATTGGTTTCTTATAAAAGAATTCTTTATGCAATATTTGGAAAAATTCAACTATAAAATCGTTTAAACACAAGAATTATAGACTGAAAGTTTTAAAGATTTTCCACTGAGTTTACTTGATTTGAAGTTAATTAGTCTGTACAAGCAACACATATAGTAAAGCAGAGCGTGCGCATGAAATAAAGTAAAAGCTTTACCACTTACCAGACACGCAATGATGGCAAAGCGAAACTAGAAATATGGCTTGGAAAAGCATGTTCAATTCAAATCGTATCAAAAACTCTTAGGTATAACGAGACTTTGTTCCCGTTTTCACAAACGTGATTTCTTTTGAGCAGAGTAAAAAGCCAGGATCAAACTTTCGTGCTAAATAAACTTACGAAAATGAGTTTAAACTCCAATGGCAAGTTTTGGTTTTCTAAACACGGATCGTTTTTCCTCTTTAAGTGCGACCATTGTCATTTCACAATGGACATGTCAGAAACGTATTTGAAGAGACAGGATGGAGAACAACGGCTTTCATCGTTAAAGATCCGGGATCGGTAAGGATCGGATCTCGGGGTCCACCCGCAGCCTAAAACACGATTCTAATGAATTTTTCAAATTCTTCCTCTAATAAGCTAAAGTCAATGACAAAATTTCTGTAGTTTAAAAAGTAGTGCCTCGCGTGATGACGCAGTTGCTCTCTGGGTAAAAACGTCAAAAAATGTTTATTTGTTTATCTTTTATTATTTAGGCTTAAAAAGTAATGACGCGTTTATCATTCGAATAGAGTGGCGAAGTGTGACGTCACAAAAATTAAAACTTGTAAACTTATGAGATTTGTCGAAATCATCTGAGAGATCAAAACTAAATATGTATCCTTGTTAAAAATCAGAATGTTGGTGCAAATTTTCAGCGAGTTATTACCACAGTTATGCTCCAGTGACTCCATACAAATCCTTGTAAAAATGGCTTGGATCTTAACGTTAATAAGGATTAGTAGGCTTGTACTATTTAGCACTTTAACAATAAAAACAATGGGATTTAACAGCATTATTGTACTATTCCCACAATTTTGGCGTTTGTGGTCTAAACATAACAGGATGCAAAAGAGTAGCAATAAATTTTACTCCAATCTGACTTTTATGAACGTGAGAGAGACGGACAAAGGTTTTGGAAAAAAATCATACTTTATTGGTTTTTCTACACAAACATGTGAAAAATCATGCATTTTTAATCGTCATTTGCAAAGCACGACAACAATAATAGTAAATTAGCAATCAGAAAAGTTATTGCCAGCGGAGCAGAAGTTTGTGATGCAATGTCAGTGCGACAACAAACAAGATTGCACTAAAGATAATTTCAACGGAGGAATTACTTTTTAATCCCTTAACAGACAAAGACAAAACCAATAATTTGAATCATATTTTAAAAACGCTGATAAACTAGTTTACTTGCAGTACAGCACAATGTTAAAACGTTTTGGCCCTTGCTTATCCGCAAACGACTTGATGGAAGCGATATCTGCATCGACCTCCAGGCTGCATGTAATGTCTCAGCTTGTCTCGCCAAATTTCCGGGAAAACATTGCCCTAACTCTTGAACAAATTTTGAAAAAATTTTTCTGTCACTTTTTTAAAGAAATAGAATGTAAAACAACGATTAAAATTCGCAAAATATCAATTTCCCTTTGAAAAACCAGACACTTGCAAGTTATGTAAGTCGCATGGTCGAACACGTGACTTTATATCGGCTTCTAATTGGATTTTTCTGCTTTCTATTGATAACAATTTCTATAAATGGTTTTGTTTTTCAGAGGTTTTCCTAAATTAAAATTATGTTTTTCAGAAAGAGGACTAAAAATCTCGTTATTTGACCAAATTTTAGCCAGCAAAGATAATTTTCAACTGAAATACAAGCGACTGAATATGCACTGTGTGTACAATGAATTGTGTGGTGCCGCCATTGGTGGTACACCAGCATGGCGGATAATTTACCCAGGTTTCCAAAATCCAACAATTACCAAGAATATTGACCAAAATGTCCAAAATTGATAAACATATATTCAATGATTTTCTGTTAATTTTCTTTAGAAGGTATTGGACTCTTCAAATTACGTGACTGATGTAGCGTGACCCAATCACTTAACCGAAATCTCTGGGACACGTGAATGAAACCAATGAAATTTCTTGTGAAAACTTGTTTGGAGTAGTCATAAAACATAGATAAACCACATGCAACTGCATAGAGCTCATAGTTTTGAAGTTAGAATTTTGATGACGTCACATGCAAACCACCCATACTTGATCACTTTTAAGTCACATCCCATAAGCACTACTTTTTCACTTTTACTTATAATTTTCTGTGTGAACCTGAGCCTATTTGTTAGCTACGCAATTGGTGTTATGGTTCTGTGATAATTAGTTCATAAATAATTCCAGTCAGATCGGTAACATATCCTTAGATTTAGTTCCTGTTCATGGTTCACGTACCTTTTCGGTTGCTACACTTGTGATGCGCCATCTCATCTGACTCGTTGGCGGGAAATGGATCTTGGTTAAAATACATTACGGACGAATTAATGTAGCTTTTGAACCACGCCACCGCTTGACTTTCGTTTGACATACCGCTGACTTCCTTCGCAATACTGATTACTTTCGGATAAAATTCTTTCAGCATTTGCCATCCCAGTTTATGCAAGGAATCTGCTTGTACAAAGATTTTTGATTATAATCAAGATTACGTCCACAACTGGTCAAAGTTTCAATCACAATATCATAATCAAAGTCATACAATCTCAGTTATGTTATCTCGATCATAGCGATGCATTATTTTAACACAAATACATTCAGGTCATATTCAAATAGTTCCATTGTAATGCCCCAATTGGTTCTTTAGGGTTGGATGTGTCTCTGAGACCCTGGTATTCTTAGCCTACTACAGAGCTTGTTTAGCCTTATTTTGCTACTCTAAGTTAGAGTAAAGTCATTCCCCAGTCCCCCTCCCCTTCATCTTTTTCTAGATTAGCCGTTTTTCAGAAACTTTTGAGGTCACTTGCACAGCCTAGCCAAAACCGAAACCTTAAACCTCGTTCGTTTCTAAACTTTATCAGTTGCAATTCCTGGATTCCTTAGTCTAAGATAAAATTATCCACCAACTGTTTAGTTACGTGAAAAATGATACCCTGCAACAATAACAACAACAACAACAACAACACGACCTCTTTCCTAGAGAACACTACTTAAAAATCCTACACTTTTTACAGCGGCACATACCTACATAGCTCATATATGGAAGAACCCTTCATCCGGTTTTAATCCACATTTTTCAGTTCTAAATGTAACGTCAGAGAAACACATTGTCACGCTACCACAATCAAGTTATAAACACGCAGTCACAGATACACAGTCGAAGTTAAGTCAAATTTCACAATAAAAGTCACACCGATACTACGATACGACCATGCACACTCACAATCGCACCAACAGCCATAGTCACACAGTTGTAGTCATCAAGTATTAATCACAAAAATAGTTAAAATGTTATATAATTACAGTGTCCCAGTCACAAACACATTCGATTATATTTACGGTAACTCAGTCAGGCAAAGTGGCCAACAGCAATCGCAGTTACAACAGTCGCAGTGGTCGTAGTCATAACTCGGTCTTTGACGCAACGTACATTACAGTAAACTTGCACTTAGTCAGGAAAGAAATCTCTAAGTGAGAAGATCTTAGATGCAAAACGCTATTTTACAAATTATTTATTTTTCTCATTCTAGTTTGCTATAAGGAAAGCAAATCGTAATGTTGTCGAATTGCTGATTTGAAAAGTGTTTCATAAAAATAAAACTCATTTTGCGGTCGAAACTCTGAAAAAAGTAAACGGAGCAATTAAAAGATACACTTGCCTGGGGTGTGTTCTTCATTTGTAGTAAAGTAGTTAAGAAGTTTATTGTAACCATTTCTAGTGTCCAATCTCTCCCCCTGGGGGAGCTGCTGAGTAGTAGGATGTGATAGGTTTGCGATCCCATCGTAGAATACGTATCGTAATGGCCTAGTGGCAAGACCGCTGGACACACTACTTGAAACACAGTGGCTCAGATGCTCAGCGTCAAGATATTGAAGTAGTTTAGCCAATGGATCACCAAAGTGCTTGATTAAAGTTTCCACAAGCGAAGCCCTGATACTTTGCCCGTATTTATTTTGCCATTGTGTAATGACGCTCGGCTGCAAATCATTCAAATATAATCTTGAAAGAAATCTCCATGAAAACCATTCGTGCAGAACATCCCTTCCCTTGAAGAACGCGCCAACCTCAGAGTAGCGTTGTCTGATGCAGTGAAATCCTACAACACACTCTTCCAACGAAGGGACCATACCCGCTTGAACACCCAGACGAATATTTTGTTGATACTCATTAATTCCACGGCCAAAACCTTTTATAACGTTCATAATAAACTCCAAGTCGGACAGCGTCTTAGGCTTAAACCTCACAGTAAAAGCATTCAAATGATAACCAAGTTTAGATATAACTTGAAGGTAACAGAACCTGTTTGGACCAAGCATCCACATACCTGGGGAAAATAGCTACTTATTAGTAAATATCTAACATTTTTAAATTTTTTTGGGCGGGCGAGCGGGCAAGATAAAAAGAATCCTGTTATCTGATTGGTTTCTTGCATGGGGTTTCGTGAGCGGGCGGGATTTTACCATCTTGCCCGTCAGCAGATAATAACGAATTCGTGAAAAGCAAAGCCGACAAAAGTTTCAGTAAAAATAAATTTAAAAAAAAAATAAAAATGTTATTTGCCGGCCGGGAGTTTCTTATTGAGAAAAATTGTGCCCTCGGTCTATGTATGGACCTCGACCTCTGGCCTCGGTCTTTACGCAAGACCTCGCGCACAGTTTTTCTCAATACGGACCTCCTGACCGGCAAATAACATATATTTATTTCAGAACTTGTTTTCCATTTATCTAATTACAACTATTTTGTATATGAAGTCGAAAAGAGAGAGAGCCGAGCCAGTTTTGGCGGAAACATAGGTTACACACAGTGGGAGCTTTGAAGTACACAAAGTTTGTAGTTAAACTCTTGCAATTAATGCAATCAGTCCGCTGTTGTTTGGGATGAAGCTACCCGGGGACAAGATTTCCCCATAGAATTCAAGGCTATGCTCTAATTCCGGTCGGATGTTGACAGGCAGGATGCTTTCAAAACTGGTAACATAGCGGAAAGAATAGGAGAGATATAGTCAGAGATGGCTTTCAGGGTTTCGTTGCCAGCAGTGGTTTAATATCTGGATAATCATACACGTTATTGATAAATACATGCAGGATCATGATTGATGGTTGATAAGTGGAGAGGGGTGGGGTGGGGGGATAACAAACTAGTTCAAGCCGTAGATAAAGTAGTTAAAAACCACTTACCAGTGTAGTAGTCGAAATCGTAAGGATTCCCAAAACTGTGAGCCAGGAAATGTTTAACTTGTGCTATTGCTTTACTCTCGCGCGGTTTTAGCAACGAAGTGTCAACTTTTAGTTTGGTGAGCTCTAAAAGTAAGGACTGCGCTGTATCCGAAACCTTTTTTAGGTGTTGTGGGTTAGGGTTGTAAGGTTTGAAACTTTTCTTCAGGTAACTTGTGTTTCGGCCGAGAACGAAACGGAACGGAGTCTCGTATGGATGAAGCTGGTAGAACATGTCATCAATTTTACGAAATAAGTTTAGGAGACCTAGGAGGAACAAGAACAATTCTTCATAAAGTTACACTTTCTAAAGGAAGATTGATTTAGACTTTACCAACGAGTTTAGGATAGTTAGGAAGAAGAATAAAACATTGTGTTCACTAATTAAAAAAGGTTAACAAACTTTCTTCATAGGATTTAGAGACCTAGGAAAGGAAAAAACACGGTTTTATGGATTTATAATTTGTCAAGAAGAACTAGGCATATATTTGTTTACATTTTTCCTTTCATTAGCGTATGTGCGCCAGTTTCTAACAAGGTTACAAAAACTGAAGCACTGTATGTTGAGAGTGTTTTGTAAAATAAACTTCTTCTGAAAATATGAGAGCAACAAGCTAAATATTGTTCCTGTGATCAAGTGGAGATTTCAAAGAGAATGTATGGCTCATTAACGGTTTTGCAACCCAGTTGTTTCGAGTATTTTGGAACCACGATATCCTTTTAGAAATTGCTTGTATAGAGTCAAACATTTCATCTCTTTGTTAGCTCGACAAGCTTTCTTAAATTTTAGGCTAATAGCGTATTTATCTTTTTTTGTTCGCTACCTAAAGTTGTATGCTAATGAAGCAGATTAAGTTGTATGCTAATGAAGCAGATTAAGCAAAATTTTGAGAGCCTAACGAGAAAGAAAAATCAGGAAATGAATTCGATCAGTATAAAAATGTATCTACAATACGGCAGGAAACAAAACTAGTTAAGAAGGGTTATGAATCTGAGGTAGAGGATAATGTACTTTGCTTCAAAAGCCAATTATAGCACTGTGAAATACTCATGCAGCCCCACACTTTTTCCAGCTTTGTTTTTACATGAAGTGGGAATCTGTTCACAGGTTGAAGCATTGCCAGCAAATTAAGTCCTTCTCCTTCTCCTTTTTCTGGCTGGGGAAACCTCCAGACGAGACCTGGGAACATGGCGTGGGATTCGCAGTCAGGAACATCTTACTGGGAACCATCATCCCGACAACAGAGGGAAGGAAAGAATCTTATCTCCCAAAATCAACACCTCGGTTGGACCAGCAACCCTGATCAGTGCTTAAGCACCAACTTTGACTTCCTCTGCAGAAGCTAAGAACAGATTCTACGATGACCTCAGTACTACCATTAGCAAGCTCCCAGAGAAAGACTCACTGTTCATTCTCGGTGACTTCAATGCCAGAGTTGACTACACTTCATGGCCACCTGCTCGGGTCACTTCCGCAATGGGAAAATGAATAAAAACGGATAACGCCTGCTGGAGGACTGCTACCACCACGGTCTCCATATCAGCAACACCTTAGCACAAAGTCTTCTAGAGACACGTCCAATCCAAGCATTGGCGCCAGCTGGATCTGATTCTCTCCAGGCGCTCAAGTCTACCTAGCGTCAAGCCCACTCGCACCTACTAGAGCGCTGATTGCTACACCGACCACTTTTTGGTACGCAGCAAGGTGAAACTACAAGCAAAAAAGCTGTACCGCACAAGAAAGGAGGGTAGATCTCGCATAGACACCAGCAAGATGCAAAACAAGGAGAGAGTAGAGGAATTGAAAAATCTATTCCAGGTCCCACCAGCGCAAAAGCCTGTGAAAGATGGCGGAACACTTCAGGAACGCTGTCTGCAATGCTGCCATGTCCACCTTTAGCAAGAAGACGAGCAAGTCAGCAGACTGGTTTGAGGCTCACTCTGAGAAAATGACGCTAATCATCGAGGAGAAGAGAAACACCCTTGCAGCATACAAGACCGGCCCCAGCAAACGCCATCTGCAGGTCCCAGATCCCGCAGAAAATTCTAGCAGTGCGCTAGACGATTTGTCAACAATTACTGGCTCTAAATCAGCTCGCAGATATAGACTGCAGCTGACACAGGCAACATCAAGAGGATGTATGACGGTATCAACCATAACTGGTCCAACGGAGAAAAACACCACCCATCTGGAATCCACCACAGGAACGGTAATCCAGGACATGTCACAGCAGATGGATCGCTGGGTAAAGCACTACTCTGAGCTGCATGGCAGAGAGAACACCGTTACGGAAAATGCCCAGTTTTGAAGGAGCTGGACAGAGAACCTATATATACCACTGAAGAACTGAATGAAGCCCTGGTTTTTGCTCCTGGAAAAGACGCCATAAGCGCTGAAATCCTGAAATGCTGCAAGGGGACCCTCATCACTGAGCTAAATGAAATCCTCTGCCTCTCCTGGAAAAAAGGTTAAGTGTCTCGGGACGCCAACATCGTCACCCTATACAAAAACGAGGGCAATAGAATTGACTGTAATAACTACCGAGGTATCTCTCTCCTCAGCATCGTTGGCAAGCAGTTTTCTTGGGTTGCACTAAAGAGGCTCCAATTACTTGCAGAGAGAGTCTATCCAGAATCACAGTGGGGGTTCCGAGCCAACAGATTCACCATCGACATGGTGTTCTCCCTCCGGCAATTACAGGAAAAAGCATACATTTTATCTCTTCACCACAGAAATTTCCTTTCCGGAAGAAAGATCGATATTTGTACTTTCTCGCTGTGAACCATTCCATAAGGCTTCAGTTTTGGAGTGATATGTAACAAAACTCAGATAAATTTTATTTCCAAAATATTATTTCAAATTCAATAATATTACTCCGTAGATATGATCTTTTAGTTTGAATCTCAGTTTAAGGTGTAAACTAATAGATAAAGACATATATCTGTATGTTATTCCGGGTTGTCCAAACACAGGACACGACTGAGAACACTCCTTTCACAAACTCATATGATCATAGGTGTTTTTTTTATCCTAAGCTCATTAATATTTTCGGGAACAAGTCGGTTCGAACCCAGGTGATCAACACCTCCGACGGAAAGTTTAATTAGTAGTCAACTCCAGCGAAGTTTGGGATAAAACATATGTAGAAGGAACACGTTTCTCTAATTAGGTGTTTGGTTTGAAGTGCTAAAACTTTTGGTTTAAAGGTTCACCGAAAGAAATCGAAATATCACATCATTTCTCAGTTTAATTAAGGTTGACCTTTAGCTCGAATTCTCTTGGAAAATCTGAAAGAAACTATAAAATATTTTACAGCAAAAATATCTGTATTGCCATGCACAAGCTTCGTAAAAAACTTAGAACCTGAGTTTTATCTTTAAGGGTTTCACAAGAAAATGAAATTGTTCTTAGCCACGTTTACACGTATAGGAAATTAAACATAGAACAGTAGATATAGTAGGTGTTAAAATGCTCTCAGTACACAAATACGGACGCAAAAATATAATCAGAGAGATAATCTTGAAGTCATAAGCCAAGTGAAGTCTTAAAGTCATATCAGAGACTGTCCACTCCGAGCAGAGAATAAGTGACGTTCTTCATGCAATAAAGGTACCCTCGCAGTTAAATTTGTGTTGTCCAGTTGCTCTATCATTCCCGTTACACATTCAGAATAAGTAGGGATTAGCGTAGCTAAACCCTATTTATCAAAAGGAGTAGGGTCTAGGCAGCTACCTTTTATCAAAAGGGGATGACATAGATTGTTTTCATTGGTTTAACCAAGGAAGAAGGAAAAAGTGAAGTTATCAATCATAAAATAGATGAATCGAGTTTCTACATAAATTCAGAAAACCAAAGAAAGAAAAAACACCTGTTTTGGAATTATCATTCATCAAAAAAGATGACATAAACTTTTCAAATGAAGAAATCAAAGAAAGGGCTAAAAGTACTATTTTAAAAGTTTGCTATCTATTAGGAAGGGATGGCAAAGACTGTCTATACATAGGTCTAGAAGAACTAAAAAAGGGGAGAAAACATTTTCTTGGAAGTTGTTATTCATCAAGAAGGGATGTCATAGACTGTTTACATTGGTTTAAAAGACCTAGAAAATGGAAAAGCATCGTTTTGCGAGTTTACTTTTCATCAAGAAGAGATGTTATAGACTATCTACATTGGTTTAAAATACCTAGAGACACAGAAAAACAACCTTTGCGAGTTTACTATTCATCAAGAAGGAATGTCATAGTTACAAACTGTTTACATAGATTTAATAAACTCTAGGAAAATGGAAAAACACCTTTTTGCGAGTTTACTATTCATCTAGAAGGTAATTTATTGACTGTCTACATTGGTTTTAGAGACTTCGGATTGGAAAAGGAAACATTCACCTTTTGGGAAAGTTATCATTCATCAAGAAGGGATTATATAGTGTTTTCATAGGTAGGGACTTAGGAAAGAGATTTTAAAAACACTTTTTATGAAGTTATTATTAATCAAGAAGGAATGACAACGGCAGTGACTGGTTTCAGCAGCCAAAAGGAAAGAACATGCACTTTTTTAAGAGGTTGTCTTTATCAAGAATGGGTGACTGTCTATCTAAAATTAAAAGACCTATAAGAAAAGAACACGTTTTTTCTTTTAATTTTTTCAGAGAAATTAGTTTAGTGTTTCGAGCTAGAATAAAAAACACACATCTCTTTGTAGTGAGAAAATAAAGCGACTAAAATAATGTTCTATAGGCTAGCACTGAAACTTTTTACAACCAAAACAATTTCATGACTATACTTTTCAACATAATTTTTCTCAATATTTCTGCAACAAAACGCCAGTTGACAAGCCATAATTTGAAAATGCAACATGCTTAAGGCAAACTTTAAAGTGCGACAAATTTTCCTTGGGTTATTATCCGAGCACAATGAGATAGTGAGTGGGTTGAAAATCTACTGATCTTTTAATTTGTAAAATTCACACGAAAAGACATTATTATGAATGTCAGAACTTATTTAATTAATCAACGTTTCATAGTATTTGTTTCGTAATTTTCTTTCATCTTTTCCGAAAAAAATGTGATCATACATAAGATTGGAAGCATTTCAATTTCCTCCAAATTACGTGGAATAACCATCTGCAATATAAATACACTTGATTGACAACTGCTTAAACTTCTAAATTTTCCGAAAAACCCTGAGAAATAAAAAGAACTTTTTTCAAAAGCTCAACAGGCGCTAACATTAAAAATTATATCTGGTGTGCAAACGTGTTCACTAATTTTAGTATAAAGGCTAAAGATGTATATTTTGACGTTTTTTTTTAATGTGTTGACGAAGAGAATAAAACAACATTAAATTTGAAATGGAGAAAAATTTGCATAAGACTGAGAGTTTTTGAAGTCTTTTCCTACGTGTTTTAGAAAAGTTTGACAAACGTTTCCGTTTTGGATCAAAAGAGAGAGATTTGTTTTTAAAACATTTTTCACGAACTGATTAGGTCTGCCATAAGCTAAAGCAATTTGAATGGAGATCAGGATAATTATTGAATTGAAGAAACTACCAAAAAAATCTGGGAAGTTTGGGGTCGAAATCAATCATATAAACACAAACAATTTAATTATCGTTCCATGCCAAATTTATATTTAAAGAACGTTTGTTTAGAGTGTAGAGCTTAGCATACATGTTTTTTCATAACAGATCACTCTAGCCTCTGCTAAGCTGATACACTTCTTATAATAGCAGCAAATGTAAAGTATACAGCGTTCAGCAAATTGCTGTTTGACGAGCTGATGATGGGAATCAGAATAAATTGAGATAACATTGCATCAGATGAAGTTTCTGGTATTCAAGATATTGCCTGAAAATAGTTAGCTACATTGATTAAAATGACTTACAAATAAAATGAAAAAAATATACCTGACGCTTTCATTTCCTGTGATATTTCACAACCGTCGATTGATTCTGGAGTTTTAAATCCCGTGCTACGGGAAGAACTGCTCGGAGATGAAGTCGAGACTCGTTTTAAAAAAACAATCCCCAACGTCAATACAATTATTCCCGCCACGGCGATTGCGGTTGAAAACAAAAACAACGTTTTCACCTTTTTACCACGATTCTTGTCTTGAAGAATGAATTCCAAATATTTGTTGCTATTAGATAAGTTTGATCGCAGGGCTTCGTCTTCGCTACAAGTAGAAGTCATCTTTGTCTTTGGTTTTATTTTAGGTGATAGGCTCTGACGAACAACCTCTTATTCAACGAGTAGACTAGAAAATTAAACGAACAAGTTTAGAGAAACGATTGGCTAGTTTTCTTCTCTCCCTTGGGACTTCCACCTCGCTAAGCTTCACGCAGCAGGGAATTAGTGAAGACAACAGCGATGATAAACCAGCCTCAAAAAATAGGTGGAGTGAGTGATCGTATTTAATAATTGCTCTGCACAAATAATTTCTTAATTAAAATTTCTGGTAGCTTTTTAGGATTGGCACTGCTTTTGATCACTTAAAAAGGCATTAATTTGTGGAAATTTTGTACCATTATCTTTTTTAAAAAGGCACTTGTTCTTTCCGACCGAATATGGAAACTCGCATTTCACGATACCACTACCGCATTATAAGCCTGGAGCAACAAATTATCTTAGTTGATGGCAAATTGAAACGAAGATTTACCTCAAATAATTTACAATGAAGCAGATATTATAAAAATAGAAAGTTTATAGATAACATCTGAGATTTTTTGTTTTCCTCACAAGTGGACAAGCGTCTAAAGTAAAGTAAAGTGATGGTGACTTATATAAAGATAATGAAGCTTTTAACGTCCTAGAAAATTACATCTGTGAACCAACGAAAAAAAAAACTCTGTCACTAGTTTAGGTCTCAAGTATCACAAAAAAAGGATGTGTTAAACCACTTGACAAGTTTTACGTGAGCACAAAAGCTTTCCTTTTTAATTTTACCGTGATAAACAAGTTGCTTGCATTCTTGTTAGCAGCTGCGAAAAAAAATTATTATTTCTCTGTTATGGAAAGCGTTTTGATTTTGTCAAATATTTTATAAACTACATTACTGATTTCGTTGCATGGACTCGACGACAGACTTGACATCGCTGACATTTATGAAATCATTACAAAAGCATGTTTTTGAACATTTTTCTGGTAATTAGCCGTAAACTCATTTGCAGCTATGTTTGTTACTGTTCGAACTATGCCAATGGAATTTTGTTTTAAATCTTACCTACTTTCTATTTTCTTTTCACATATCTGTTAATTAAATGGTAATTTAAAAGAGATAAAATTAGGAAGAGGGCAAGTGCTGTGAATGGGAGCTGAGCGAGGTGGAGCAGATATTGAGCTTGTAAACAACTAGGGCCTGTTAGTCCGGCAGATTTGTGACAAAATTGTGGGATTTATTTATGGCAAAAGCACAGATGTAGTCTATTACCTACAAAGCAATATTAGTTATGGACCAACTCGGAATCTGTAACATAATTGAAGTTACGCCCTTTTTTTGTATGGAAAGGAAGCTGACAAGCGTTTCTTTGTATAATCGCCATTTTTTGCACAGAAAGACAGGAAACGATCGTACAAAGACGATTTTAGATGTGGTTTAGATTTTTTACTCATTAAAAAAGCACAATAAAAGATAATATATTATTGATTTACTAAATAAAAAATGTTTGACTGCATTAAAGCTCTAAAGTAATATGCTAGCGCTACATCTAGACTAAATGTAAACAACCTGAAGCAAGCGTTAAAACTAGGTTTTGAATGTATTGATACGTTTTGGGCTTCCTGTGTTAATTGCTAGGTTACCTTTCCAATGCACCTGGAGAAAATGTTTCACGTCGTCTCCACTCAACTGACTTAAAGCATAGGATCAACGTCCCGGGTCTTCAAGCGCACAAAGAAAGAAGAGATATTTTGATTGCGGATTTTGGCCTGGGCATGGCGCTCAACATGCAACAGGTGCATTTCTTCTCATCCTGCTGTTTTCCCCTTTAATGAACCAAAAGTTCCTACCATTCAAGGCGCTGCCTTTGAAAGTAATCCCTCGTTAAAAGATGTATAATACGCCTTTAGCTTGGAGTACAAGTGGTTTTCACATGTGAAGGATAGACTGTGTAAAGCAGTCACAGATAATGTCCTTGATATCTCATGGGGGGAATTTCACGCAAGTCAAATACAGCCAATTCAAGGAATACCCGTTGACGTGAGCTCACTTATGCCATTATTTTAACGAAGAAGCAGCGTCGGTAGCCATGATTTGTCGTGGATTTGATGTTATTAGTAAAGCAGTCGGTTTTCTTAATTCAAACCAGGTTTCAGTTCTTACTTGTGACAAACCTTTATTTGACATTGCAAAAAAAGTCCAGTGGAACTGGTCATCTAATTACGGCAAGAAACATCTTGTTGTTATCGTTGGTGGTTTACACACAGAACGTGCCGTACTTAAAGTTGTTAGTAAGTGGGTCAAGGACAGTGGCTGGACATCTGCTTTAGTGCAGGCTGGAGAAACTACTCCAGAAACTGCGGACTTCTTTTTAAAGGCGTCACATGTCTTATGTGCCCTACATGCTCATCAATCTAAGTCCTCAGTTTCATTTCTGGTCGATCACCAATTGAATATTCTGGCATTTGTAAGGTCGTTACGTGAAGAAAACTTTCACTTATACAGAGAGGCATGCAAATCACTTGCACCGTGGTTCATTGCACTGGACCACCCATATTATGCACATTGGCTATCAGCTCATATTCGTGACATGGAGGGGCTTGAATCTGTGCTTCCCTCAGTAGCTGCAGAGTTTAGAAAAGAGCATTTCGTTCTTAAAAAGACACCTGGTGTGTTTTCATCAATTTCTATAAACAGAACAACAATATTGTCAAGGGAGATGGAGAGGCCATTGGTCTAACAGAAAGCTCTACTCAGTTGTCTCGCTGGATGGTTTCCGGGCCAGAGATTTCTCGACTTGTTAATGAATTTGAGTCGAGCTAGCCAAGAACTGCAATCATTTAACAAGGAAGATTTGCGTTATCACGTGCAGTCCATAGCCGTCCAAATTAATTTTCAGAAGCATGAGTGAGGCTTGCATGGTGTGAGTGAGACATGATGTTTGAGTGAGACATGGTGTTTAAGGAAAATGAAATGGCAATTTTGAGAAGCACCGAGAGAACAATGGTGAGAGCAATGTGTGGTGCAAAACTGATGGAGAAAAAGAGGACAGAGGACCTAATGAAGATGTTGGGATTGAAGATGGCAAAGGGAAATGGAGTGAGATGGTACAGACATGTGTTGAGGAGGGATGATGGGCATTTTTTGAGAAAAGCGTTGGAGGTTAAAGTGAAGGACAAGAGGAAGCTTGGAAGACCAAAGAAGACGTGGGAGACGCAAGTGGAAAAGGAGAGCAAGAGTGTTGGTTTGGAGAAGGAGAATGCCTTGAATCGAGCGAGATGGAGAGTCGGAGTTGGAGAGATTGTTGTTAGAGTGGAGTAAATCCGGCCACCTCCGTTTACGGGGATAAACCCGGATCAAATTGGATTGGATTGGATGTGAAAGCACTGTGTACAATAATCGGGGAAATGGGGAATCCTTTTCTGGAGAAAAGTGATTATATAGTGGTGTTAGACAGTCAGGACATTATGGATCCAAGAGTTATTGACACTGTGAGAACTGAACATCGAGAAGATTGGAAAAGAGCATAGCAGTATGAAGAGTTTATCAGAACAAGACTCAAGCAACAGAAAATATCACTGTTTGAGCCGATCAAAAGGAACAGTTTGCCAACTTTTGTTAATCGACCTTCTACAAGTTAAGCTCTAAAACAAGCTACAAGTTTCTTCCTTAAAAGCAATTATTCGTTGCTCTCTCGATTCTTCATCTCCTACGAAATCAGAGACGGAGATCATGAAGGGTTTTTTGTCACGAAAACCGAGTTTTCTCCCTACGTTGACACAGTACGGAAAACTTCGAACAGGTACCAAGTCCGACCTCATGACTTGTCTAGAGAAATCCTTTGAAACACAAGTCAAAAAACTTGCATTCTGTTGAAGTTGCTCTACTGGATGGGTTGGTCGTTGTCAATATGATCAAACCTGGTGTTTCTAAGACTTTTCAACAGTAGAGTGAAACTGTTTTCCTACCGTAGGTCACAAGACAGTTAAAAGATGTAAAGCTACTAAATGTTGTAAGGGATGGGTATAAGAGAGAGAGAGAGAAGAGGAAAATATGTAAGAAGACGAGTGAGGTCTGACACAAGAAATCCGGGAAACTGGTAAGATTTTCTAAGAATTGACGAAAACAAGCAAGAGCTATTTCACTACCTCGCAGATCAGTTGAGTACAATCAGCCCCGAGAATGGATACGTAGTTTCCACAAAGGAAGAATTCTCGTTTGCAATCATACGAGGGATAATACAGATGACCTGATAGCCTGTTCTCACAAAGAAGCCGACTCAAGGCTTCTATTACATGCTGCCGATACATCAAAGCGTGGATACAAGAAAATCATTATTCGCACAGTGGATACCGATGTAGTAGAAATTGCAGTTGCCATGCTTCAAAGAATCATCTTCGATAAATCATGGATCGCCTTTGGCGTTGGAAAGCACCTGCGATACGTATCAATCCATAGTATTTGCAAAAATCTTGGAGATGATGCGTCACAAGCTCTCGTTTTTTTCCATACGTTTTTCCAAGGCAGCGTGGCTCAGTGGTCAGTGTTGGGGATTTGAATGCGGAAGACCCGGGTTCGAATCCCCGACTCAAACTACTGAAAGAGTTTGGCCTCGGTAATCCCAGGGGCAAATTCACCACGCTTTGTAAATAGCAAACTGGTTTGCCTCCTAGTAGTTAGGATTCTTAACTGGGAGAGAGGAGATTTTAACATGACACTGAAAAGCCCCTTTAGGGGAGTTGTCATTATGTAATTATTATTATCATTATTATTATTATTATTATTATTATTATTAAGTTTACGGGTACGGGCTTGGAAGTCCTTTTTTTGCGCGTAAGGGGAAGAAATCATCCTGGGAAGCTTGGGAAGTGTTCAAAGAGATAACACCTGTTTTCAAAAGCTTAAGCACTGCTCCAACACTGTCTACAGTGGAAAACGCTATGTCAAAACTCCAGAGGTACAATACAGCATGCAAAGATCTCTTTTCACGTAAGGTACGGGATATCGAAAATATTCCTCCTACACATGATGTCCTTCTTAAACATGCATAAAGGCCAGCATACCATACCGGCCATTATTGGGGTAACTCCTTGATCCCAACACCAGGGGCGGATCCAGAAATTTTGAAAGGGGGGGGGCACCTTACAGATTAGCCTTTTG